>LPNX010728162.1:0-34414 GCA_001517045.1 Pseudotsuga menziesii
CCCTCGGTCGAGCGATTGAAAATGACAAATGGGGCCTCCGCGGCCCCATTTTATAATTTTTTTTAAAAAAGATACCTCGACCGAGGTATGGACCTCGGTCGAGCTATTTACCTCGACCGAGGTACATACCTCGGTCGAGGTATTTATTAACCCTCGGTCGAGGTTTTAATACCTCGACTGAGGGTTAATAAATACCTCGACTGAGGGCTGAAAAATACCTCGGTCGAGGGCTTTATAAAACCTCGGTCAAGGTTTGAATACCTAGGTCGAGGTTTTAATACCTCGGTCGAGGGTTTATAAAGCCCTCGACTGAGGTACGTTTTTTTTTTTTTGGCAAGATGCGCTTGCCAAAAATTGTTACCCAGGTCCATGGATTCACCCATGAATGAGAAAGTACTAATCAATTATGTAAAAAATGAACATATCACCAAAAAAACCATTTCTAGGGGAAGATGTTGGGACTCTTCAGTAGTAAGAGGAGCCATAAGTTGAACATCAACCTCAGTTGCATGCACTAATGGACCATGGTGTGGCTCCATTCACCAAATGTTAAAATAGTTAGATATCATGCATGTCCATAAACAATACAAATGAACTGTACAATTACAAATATTCAAGTAGATGTACCTCAGTGTTACTTATCCTTATTGTAGATGTAGCATTGACCGTAGAATCAACAACCCCACTAAGTTATGGCACAGATGACTCTACATCCTGATGATGTAAACATGCAGAAATAACATTAAGAAAAACTAGTTGTGAATTGAATTCAAAGCTAACTAGCAACTTCCATTGGAAGTGTGTACATTACCGTGGGATGAGTAGGTTGATCCTCATGCTCACCCGCTCTTTTCAAGGAAGAGGGTCGTCTGGTGTAAACAACCCCTTTATCTACGTTTGGATTGAGAGGAGATCCAAACCAAAGAGGCGGTGCAGGGATTTGCAATGATGTCTATAGTTATAAAGTGTTACCATAATTAGACATGGAGTTAAATGGATGAAATAAATTGTACTGAAAAACCAACATGTTGTAATATACTTACCCTTGTTTGGGACATATCTCCCCCATGGGAGTGACCACTTCCATCAATTTCTTTCCCCTCTTCAGATGCTGATAGCATCTGCAAGTTTAAAATTTATAAATATTATCAATCTATAAAGGAGTGTACAGTAAGAAATTTAAATAATTCGAACAAGATTCAGTCATTAACCATGTACTTACATTCTTCAAGTAATTGTAAATTCCACCTTGGAGTATTTCTCCAAGATTAATGTCTACAATATCACGTTCTAAGTGGGGTTCCTGCAACTTCAAAAATTGTAAATATTAGACAATTTAACAAATTAATCAAGACTAACACATGCATTAAAAAAATGATATGTATTAACAAAATGACAAATGTTTAAATATTACCTCAATGGTGGTTGTTTGGGCCTCGGATACAACCACACCGGGTGCAGTACCACCCCCCTGAGAGGCATCAATCTCCTGCAAGATTACGAATCTTTTAATATGTTACATACAATATGGAAAAATTAAAAATTGAACAATAATAGAGTTTTAACAATGTCCTTACCTGACCACCAGTCATCGTAGAGGTACCATGTCTTGGTCAAGGACCATAACAGGGTTGACCACACGATGTGCAAATGTGTGGCTCGCTTTGAGGCACAAGGGATGTCGGTCTATCCCCACCAATAGATGTTCCTCTACCACCAGAATTTGGTGGTTGTACCCCAACATAGGAAGAGGGCGTTGTCTGGTCAATAGTGGTAGTGTGTCGAGAGACCATCTCAGCTAGAGTCAGAAATGCCTCCTGTGTCTAGGAAGCTATGTCATGTGCAAGAGGGATGTCTGCCCTCGGTGGCTAGGAACAGGGTGCAGGTATTTGTGGATTGGAATCTCTATTCTTAGCATTGGGTCAGTGTTGGGGCATCCCCCTACCAACTCTCTAGAAGCCCAACATGTCAAAATAGTTGACATGTTTCCCCATCACAAACTTTGCATACAACTTTCGGAGGAAGTACAATGGTACTTCCCTATTGTTGTGCGGGGGAATGTAAAAAACCATGTACCACCTATCCATGAAATGGTCTCTAATGGGTGGAAAGTTGCACCACTCAATAGAATAATGTGGCATGGTGATCTCCAGAATTTCATCTGTCACAGGAACTCTAAACAATGTATAGATGTGTTCTTTTGTTATTTTTAGCTTCTTTACCTCATTCTAGCTCAACCTATCAGCGTATTGTTGTCTTTTCCTCTCCCTGTACGATGTGATGCTATACAAATCATCATTTGATCTTGCGATCGTATCAACAATAGTCAACAATGAATTTGAGAAGGAGCGGCGGAGCTCATCTCCACCCCTCCAAGCAGAACTAATCTCTCTCAGATGGCCAATAACCCTCAGTTTCTCAACATTGTTATCCATAGTAGCCACTGCAATCATAAATACAAATAAATATCATTAGAAATATAAACACATGATATAATGACATCTCTAAGCACTGGAAACTGTATAACTAATGTACGACAAATAACAACATAAACTAAATCTATTATGTAAATTTAAAAATTGATCTTGAATTTTAAAGTAAAGAGTAAACATTTAACATTTTTTCATTTTATGTTTATGTCCTAAATTCAAGTATTAATTCCAATTTCCATATGCATGTGTACATAAAATTTCTTAAATACGTATGTTGATTGCGAAGCTCCTCTAGCTTATTTTAAGGATTGGATTATGAAGTTTCATCAAAATTATGAGGTGCTGACTAATGCCCTTGCAGGACCAGTTCCTAGATTGCGGGTAGAGGCAACGACTAGACCCTAGAATAGGTGGCATAATGTGCTATTGATGAATAAAATCTAAGTATAGGCAACGATTTTGTTAGATATGTAATTATTTGTTGTAGCGTGATTTTGTTTGGACTCCAAAGTCTATTTAGCATATCTTTGTTTATATGTAATATGGGCCATGTATGGATTCCACTTGATGTTATTTTAGTTCTATGCCCTCTTTCTATATACCCATGAGAAACTTTAAATGCACAATTGTGTATAGTGTATTTTATGGTTGCAAGGTTTCCACTGGATTATATCATGTATGGTAGTATGTGATTGGCATGTAATCAAACACATCAACCTACCTATGTATCTTCATGTTCATAGAGCCTATTGTTGAACTTCGTTGTCTTGACCTTAACCAAAAATCACCCTTCAGTCAAGAGGAAATATTTGTTAAAAGCATGGGAAGCTTCTATACCTTATTTTAACACTTGTCTTAGGAAGTTTCATAAAAACTATAAGGTGTTTATTAATGTTCTTGGACGACCAACTTCGATATTTCGAATAGAGGCAAGGGATTTACCATGTTCGTTTATGTATTTTAGGGAAGATATGAGTTCTACTTGATTTTTTTTTTATTCGTATGCAAGATTGCAATATAATTGACAAACTTTGCATATTTGATAATTTTGGTTTGGATTCACAATGATGCTTGCGAATATACATATGCAAATAGTGAAGTTCATTTGTTTTTTATGAGCTAATTGGGGTTTGGTTTACATTGGACATGTAAATTAATTATTCAAACTTGCAATGTGCTTGACAAACTTTGCATATTTGTGAAATTTGGTATGGATTCACAAGGATGCTTATGAATATGCATATGGAAATAGTGAAATTGATTTGTTTTTTATGAGTTAATTGGGGTTTTGGTTTCCATTGGGCATGTGAATTTTGGGTATGAATTTTGGTAAATAATCAAAATTATTTGATTTTTATGATTAAATTGGAGTCTTGGTTTCCATTAGCCAATTCCATTGGGGTTTTGGTTTCCATTGGTCAATTCCATTGCGGTTTTAGTTTCCATTGGTTTCCATTGGCGAATTCCATTGGGGTTTTGGTTTCCATTGGCGAATTCCATTAATTTTTTGGTTTCCGTTGGTTTCCAATGGCCATAAATTCATTTATTTTGGTTTAATTTCAAATTAGGGCAAATAAATTAATGAATTTAGGGAAAAAATCATGAGAAGACATGAGGAAAATATGAGAAGAATTGAGGAAAATACCTCACAAAGAGGAGGTTGATCCAAAGGTGGAGGTGGATGGATTTGGCACACCCAAAACACGTTCTCCCACTCACGTTCTGCTCCGTCTAAGCTCCAACAACGCTGCAATGTGGCGAAAATGACAGGCTCGACCCATTTTAAATCAAAAATAGGTTTTTACAAATGCAAGCGTGTTTATGCAAAGCAAAACAGGGGCGCGATTTGATTCAATAAAATGGAGGCGCATTTTGTTCTACTATCCTAATTGGCATGCCTATTGGAAGCCTTGTGACTAGGCTTGGCAGGGTTGGGATTGCTTAAGATGATTTCTATTTTATGGACCAGGAGTGATTGACTTCACTCTACCATTACATCTAAAAGATCCCTCAACTTTGTGCATTCACCCATATTTCTATTATCAAATCTTATTGTTGTGAAAAAAAATTCATAGAAAGAAAAACATCTTCAATATTCGTGAATAATCATATTATTATGAAATCAGATTGTTGAAAAAAAATATTCTTAGAAGGAAGAACATCTCCCATCATTAGTGAATAATCATATTGTTTACATGTATTTGTGAATAATCATATTACTAGAATTTGCACCAAGAGGTGCAAAAAAACACCGAGAGGGTCAAAATATTATGTCTTTTCGCAAGCCAACCTATGTTTTTTACCTTGGGAGAGTGCATATTAATACTAAGTTTTGAAATTTTAGGTTAAGATATTTATAATTGAGTTTTTTGGGGGTTTCGATTTTGGATTATAAAGTGTGCAACAAATAATAAAAAATAACTAACAGTGACCTAAAATTATCATGTACAATGATTATGCCGGGTACTCGTTGGATGCGGAATCAAATTCTGCATCCAAGGAGCTCCCCCGATCGAAATTTGAGTAAAAACATAGGGATATATGTCGAAAATATTAACACAAAAAGTAGTTTTTTATTTCTTCCTCCAAAATTAATCAATATTATTTTATTATTTTATCATTTTCCTTAGGAGGCCCATTTTAGACCCCAAAATTCCTCTAATGCCACGATTGGGAGGTCTAGATGAAGGCAGGTTGCAGATCAAGGGTCTATGTTGATTCAGTTGAATTAAATTGTGTAGATATTGATAAGAAGATGATCCAAAGTGAATATAACTGGAGAAGCAAATGAAATATATGTGGTTCAAGATCACCTGATGAACCAAATCTCTCAGCGTGGATGAAATGTCCAGATGAACCTGGTATAGAAAGGACATTCCCACATATGATATGTTTTTTATGACCAGTAATTGAGTCCCCAGACGCCATTCACAACATTCTATAGGTCAAGATTATGTTCCTAGCATTGTCTGTTGTCCCAGATCTGAGGATCCATCACGAAATTTAGATATTTGAAATAGTAAATCTTGCCTCTACATGAAGCAAAGAAACGCGGCCATCCGAATTCATTCTTATCCCACCTGTAGCATTTGTGAAAGGGCAAGGAAGGTCAAGTCCAAATGCCTTGACCCACCTGGGCAACAAAGTGGGAGAACACCTAAGGTCTTATCCATGGCCGGTATGATAATTGAATATCAGAGGAGATGACTTGACTGGATTTTCCGTAAGGAATGAAGATCCTCGCTCACTTGTCACTTGTAATATTGTTATGAATGTCAGTTGTCAAGTGTGCAGCTATGCTGGTAAGGTCATTTTCGGTCTGTCTGGCTCACCCTATGTAGCACCACCGTCTGGAGTGTTGAAAAACAGGGATGAATGAGCACTGAGAGAAAGGCCAAAAGTGCTCAATTACGTGAGGGCTTGAGTTTCCTTTTAGACAGTAATGGATGTATGGTTCCAGAAGCTTATTCGTCAGGGGGTACTGATGGTTGGTGAATATGAAATTATGTTCCTTTATCATCATGGTTGTCTGCACCAAGAAATTTCCAACCATCAAGGCCTGGATGTGATGCACTTTGAATATTTCTGAATAGGAGTACTTCCAGCTGCACAATACAATGGTTTTCCTGTCTCTGGAGTGTCTCCCCAAAAATCCTCAAAGAAGTCATGGCTTCCAAAGTCCTACTGCATGGGGGCCATGTTCACCGACAGGCAGTCGGAGCGAATGCTCATACTGGGGTGGCAAGTGTCTGAAATCTTCATCACCTCATTTGTAATTCCCACTTGCTAATTTTCTCTGAGGTGGCAACGAGGTTGAGGACATACTCCACTGTATTGCCTATTGGAGAGCCTATTTCATGGGAGGTAAGGAGAACAAGAATGCTTGTCTCCAAGAGCCCTCATACAACAATGTTACTAGCACATAGGGGAATTGTGGACAAGGGTGAGCACAAAAAGCACATAAAGTCGTTTGGGAGTAGGAAACCATGTAGAAAGGAACCATTGAGCACGAAACACATATGCAGGGAAGGACACGTGGTTGAATCAATAAACAGATGATTGGTTGAGCCCAGTGTGCTTATTGCATCCAACGCTATACCTTTCTGTAATTTTATACTAATAGAGTTGCAAATTCATTATAATTAATATATTTCACAAGAGTTTGAGCGTTTCGGGGTTTCAAACCATAGTCATATCATAATATTAGTTGGTTAAGGTTTTTTATGGTTAATTTATTCCAAAACAGTGCTTGCTTATAACAACAATCTTAATAGTTTATGGTTAAACTTGGGGTCATAATAATTCAGCTACATTTCAGGATCATTTGGACTTTGAACAAGACCGAGACTAATATTGTGTAGTCAATAATGGGCAATGGTCAAGAAAATCATAATTTACTTTATGTAACCAATTTAACTAACAACCCAAGCTATGAAAGCATTTGTTAAAGCAATTTTCTGATGCAAACCTTAGTGACTCTCAATTAATTCATTTAAGAAATTATTTCAAGGTGTGTTTGTTTAATTAGTGTGTTTTTCAACGCTAATAGAGATGCAAAAATCGTTATAATTATTACATTTCAGAATATTTTGAACGCTTAATATTAAAAATCTTATTAACAATGTTAGTTGGTTAAGGTCAGTTTATTTCTATAGTTGTGCTTAATTTATGGTTAATCTATTTGAAAAGAGTGCTTGCTATAAGAGCAATCTTAATAGTCTATGGTTAAACTACGGGTCCTTTTACATTGTTAATAATTCAATTTTACATTTCAAGATCATTTGGACTCTCGATCCAAATCTATGAAAGCAAACTTTAAAGCAATTCTGTGAACCAAATGTTAGTGACTCTCAATGAATTTGTTTAAGAAATTATTTCAAGCTCTGTTTGTTTAATTAGCGTGTTTTTGTTAGTACTTAAGAGAAGAATGGTAATTGTTTCAAGTTTTATTTGTTTCATTTAATCCATTATTTCAAGTTTTATCATTGGTAGGTTTAACCCCCTTTTAATGTTGTATGAAATAGTAAAAAATGATTACAACTCTTGGCATTTGTTTTTATTTTTTTTAAGACTATCATTAGTTGGGTAGTTATTAGGGAGGTGTTTGTTCATGAAATATGTTACAAGCGGGGGTTATAAAACTTTAAAACTTACCAATGTGTCTGTTCTAGAACTACCAATGTGTAGGTACAACAGATCCCATGTCATTATGATACAAGAGCCCAAATTTTACATACGAAGATTACTTGGTAAGACTCTTCGTAAATCTTAAAGGGTTTTATTAATATTTTATTTGATTATTGGGATACCTTAACTTACCCAATTTCCAAAAAATTATGTTTGATTTCTTTGTTTTGAATGCAGAATGATGAATTTTTGTTTGGATTGTTTTAACATCCCGCAACCCGCAAATCCGCAACTTGCAGATTGCGACAAACCTTTCAATTGATATTTCATTTTTCAAACCTGCATCCCGCATCTCATAAATGCGGGGTGCGGGAGAGTTTTTATATGTGTTAATTTTAATCAACCTGCATCCTGCAATGTGCGGAATGCGGGTTATGGAGTTCCTATTATTTTTGTTTGGTTTGTGTCTGCCCACAACCCACAGACCACAAAATGCAGAATTGCAGGATGCGGAGCTAATTGAATCAAGTTTGTACTATTTTGCGTTCCCGCATCTCGCAACCCGTAAGTTGCGGAATGCGAGTTGCAGAACAATTAATAAACTTGCAATTTTTGTTTTGATCCCACATCCCGCAAAGTTGATCCTGATGTATTTTGTCTTCGCAGTAAATTGCAAGATGACGCGTGTAAAAAATATATATAGGCTGGTCTTTTACACTTTATTTACCACTTTTTTACTGTTGCGATTTACTGCGGTGCATGAATTTTCTCTACATGAATTATTGCTCTGCGTTAATTTTACCAGGCAATTTTATCACAGTCTAATTCGATTACAGGTTAGTATTTTGGTCATTTCTTCATTAAATTTATTATTGTAGTCAATCCTGAATTAGTTTTAATTTTTGCTTCGCATTGTTTTTTCTTTTAAACACAGTGTTTCCAATTTGCAACAATGGCAAGATCTACTCGCTGCACAAATATGGAAAATGATATGTTCACCAAGGATCCAAACTTTGGTATTTTCTCAGATACCAGTGGCAGAATAACTGAAACCTACCAAATTGAATGGTCTAGGGTTTATGAAATTTTTGACAATGACAAATTTTCTGATATTCAAGACAACTAGTTGGCCTATGAAAGAATCAGGGATTCTGGACTTCATTCTCTTACTGCTAGACCTACTATCCTCCCATACAATGACGCGGTCAAATGGATAGTAGAACATGCGGACCCGAAATCCCTTTGTTTGAATGATAGTAGAGAGTTAGAGATAGCCAATTTCCGTCTCGAGGTATTTACGAAGGCTTATGCCCTTAAACCGGTAAGACAACCCCTTACTGTAGAGTTTGCACAAACCTCCAAAAGTAGGTTCAATTTCAAAGAAATGTTAAAATCGTGAATGCACCAACCTAGTAAATTCTCGAAGAGGTCTGACAAGCTTTACCCTGTTACCTGGTTCAAAGAACCTTATTCCTTATTCGCAGCTATGTTATGCAGACTGTATGGCCTTCATAATTGTTCTGTGTTCAAGACTGAATGGGATCTAGTACCTCATCATGTTTTAGCAACTGGAAATTCTTTCCCGTGGGAATCCATGTTGTCGCTAGAACTCAAAATTTCTATCCAAGAGTACCAGAAGGCCACTACTAGAAAGAAACCCAATTTCTTCTTTTCAACCTTCATTTATGATATATTGTGCGTTGAGTTCAAATATCCTAATTTGGGATGGAAGTGGAGTTTTCCAGCTCCCCCGGTGCCCATTTATTATTCAGAACTGTGGGATACTAACTATGCACCCAGTTTCTATGATATATGTCAATACTTCCTTGGCACCATCTATTTTTTAATATTCAAGAAGGAAGCTCCTGTATTTTCACCTGAAGCCACAGGTTTGATTGGTACAATGGGTGACTGGTATGTTGGCGAGAATTTTTCATACATCAAAATTTGGGGTAGCAACACTGTTCATATGCTTCCTAGAATTGTCCCTGACAGGTTGGTTCTAGAAGAAGTGGCTTTCCAAACTGTCAATGATGGGGTTTACAGGAAGTTGATTGGCCCTAAGAAAAAAGATTGGCCCAAATTCCATTTGCACCTTGGATCGTTGGTTCTTCCAACTTCAACCTGGGTTGCATTATTAGGTGAACAGATACAGTCTTTGAAGCTTGGTTTTTCCACCAAGAGAAAACACGATCCCAAGGGATGCCTCGATGCCCACTTTAAGCAATATCATATCAAAATTAATTATGTGCAATTAGAGGAAATTTCAACTCAAAATGGGCCTCCTAAAAAGAATTAATAAAATAATAGTGAAAATAATAAAATAATATTTATTAATTTTGGAGGAAGAAAAGAAAAAAACTACTTTTTTGTTTGTATTTTCAACCTATCTCCCCACGTTTTTACTCAAATTTCGACCGGTAGAGCTCGTTGGATGCGGAATTAAATTCTGCATCCAATGAGTACCCACTTGGCATACTTTTGACGGACCCTGCTACCCCAAAAACAAGAAATACCTGAAAAAACGTGATGATGACGTCATCATCACATTTTTTCAGGTATTTCTTATTTTTGTGGTAGCGGGGTCCGTCAAAAGTATGCCAAGTGGGTACTCATTGGATGTGTAATTTAATTCCGCATCCAACGAGCTCTCCCGATCGAAATTTGAGTAAAAACACAGGGAGATATGTCGAAAATACAAACAAAAAAAGTAGGTTTTTTTATGATACCTATCCCCAAATTTATATTAAAAAAGTGTTTAAGACCTATATGATATTTCAAATTTAAAGCAATTTAATTGGCTAACACATGATGACATGAAATTTGAATCAAAGTTAAAAGGCCCATTTTGAGTTGAAATTTCCTCTAATCTGAGTGAGGAAATTCTCGACAATTCTATTTATCAGGGTGTTAGTACATTTTTTGAAGTGTTGGGGAGAGCCAAAAGCAAGGATGAGGAAGCCCACATTTTGCAGCATCAAAAGGAACTGAAAGAGAGGATTCGGTGTTATAGGGCGCTGTAGATTGACATCTTGGAGAAAGTAAGAAAGGACAAAGAACAAAAGGAAGTTGAAGCAACGAAGAATTCATCAGTGGCAATTTTTGCGGATGGAGACAAGGGAAAAATTCTGATGGAAGACCTTCCAGAGGTACCAGTTAGGGAGTAGGTCAAATCCTTAATAATTATGTCAACACAGTCAAAAACAGAAACTGGCAATAATGGCCTCTGTGCTGAATGCTCAGGCAGTTTCAGCTCCTGTGACTGTTATTGATATCCCAGTCATTGCTGCAGTCAGTCAGCCAAGTGATACTGAAGAAATAGTTGAAAAAGAACCATTCAAAAGATTGAAGGTGAAAGCTTCTTCCTTCACAGGTCCTATTATCGATTTGGTTGATTCAGATTTAAAAGAAGAGGCAATAGCCTCTACACCTGTCACTGAAGAGGTGGATCAATATTTGAAATCATTAACAGATTTTTTGGATGGTGATGGTAAGAAAGATTCTAAACATGTTTCTACAATTTCACAATCTTCATCTATGTCTATGTGTTCGTATTCAGCATTGCTCCTTTCATCCATCCATAGTGTATCTACCTTGCCTGCTGGAGGATGCATATAACCTGCACTGTCTGAATTGTATCAGGATTTGATATCTACACCTGAATATGTCACATTTGATATTGTGCAAATCTCCATTTCACTACCTATTATTTCAGAAGCACCAATTTTCAAGATTCTCTTACACCTACCGTCAGTTACACTTAAAGATTGTCTCATAGTGAAAATATTTTGGGGTCTTTTTCATCACTTTCATCTTTCAATCTCCACTTTCCATCTTCTGAATCTTCAACCCCACTCTCATCTTCAATTGTTCAAATAGATTCTATTCAAAACATTTCAGAAGCACCAATTGTGAAGATTCCCCTAGAGGTATCAGCAGTTACTACATTAACATTATCTGGTAATGAAAATTAGTTGGTGTCTTCATCACTACTTTCAGCTCTCAATCTCCACTTGTGATATTCGGAATCTTCAACCGCACTACTCTCTTCTATTACTGAAATATTCCCTATTAAAAGCAATTTGCAAGAACCAATTTTCAAGATTCTTGTAGATGTACCCTTAGTTACTTTGTCAACATCATCTAGTACTGAAGAGGATTTATTGTCTTCGTCACCACTTGCAGCTGTCAATCTACATTTGCCATCTTTCGAATCTTCAACGCTACTCTTGTCTTCCATCTCTGAAATAAGCCATGTTCAAAACATATCTCCTTTGAGTACTCACATTACCATGACCATGCCCTCTCCTATCATTACTCAAACATCCTCTTTAGTGTCTACAGTGATTAGCACATATGGATCCATTGATCCAAGAGATGAATTTGATGAAGAGATTTCTATCTCTCTTGCAGAATATTATTATAGAAAACCTGATAAATCAGTGATCAGAAAGGGAAAAAAGAGGGGTAGGGATCAAAGTGGGATGGAAGTATCTGTTTCTGAGCAAATACTTTGGACTCAGCAGTCCAGTGACCCACAGGTAGATGCAGTATATACATCTGTTTCTTTGGGTGCATTCACAAGTGCCAATATCCATGTTGTTAGCAATTTAAACAGGGAATTTGACAGGAGGAAAGAAGAGATAACCCAGTTGAAGGAAGAACTTGAGAAGAATAAAAGGGAACATGAGGCTCATGTTGCTGATCTTATGAATACATCTGAGGATAAGTATAATGAACTACAGGTCAAAAGTTCATTTCTTTGGGTTGAGCTGCAAAATGAGATCTCAAATGTTTCTTTTAGACAGAGGATAGCTTCACTTGAAAAGCAATGTGAAGATGCAACTGCAAGTGCAACTTCCTCTTTGTTCTCCAGGTTTTCACAAGAATAATTTAAGTAGTTAGCTATCAAGATAAATGAGGACCATTATGAGTTAATAACTGAGTTGTTTCACAATTTAAATGATATTTATGAAACGTATATTGCTTTTGGTCAGATGGTCGTTGTACATGAATATCACGTGGACAAGAGGGAGAAAGCTTCAAAGTCTTTGGATGAGATTGTAGACTGGCAAAGGTATAGGAAGGACAAACCAGAAAACATTATCATCCTCGGCAGCTTTCAGCTAAAGAAAGTCAAAACAGTACTCCATGCTTGGCTTGAACTTAATGAGATGGTCGATGAGACTATAAAAAAGGCACAAGTTGTGTGTGGAAGAAGATGGTATGTTGTTGACAGTATCATGGAGACTTTGCTTTTTCCCACAGTGAATCTTATTGAAAACGCCTGTCCTCCAAAATTGATGATCGAGCAGGTTGAACGGTGGAGAGATGAAGCAAGTGAGAAAATCCAAGGGCTCAATCATATAACGATTGAGGATTTCGATCGCTTAATCAGACAATCGTTGGCTATTGAGGGCAAGGCCCACATTTACATCCGCATCTGGCATAAGTTAGATAAAAACGAAATGGAGAATTATAGATGTGATCTTCAACTTGGTTTTGAATCAACTAACTATCCCAAGATTGAGGAATTGCTAGGGATTTGGAGCAGACGGCGAGATTTACCTGGATATTAGTTTTATTTAGATTTGTCAATCAAAATTTGATGGAAATCTACTTTTTGTAATAATTATTTAAAGGGTGGGTTTCACATGTAATAGCGACTTTTTGGAAGGCAAAAATCTAGACAAGACTTTGGAAATACCTCTATTTAATTGAGGTTTTGTAATTTTGTGCAAATCTATTTAATACAGTAATGATATTCTTTCATGTCTCTTTTTGTTTATTTGATTAAATTTCCTTAATGAATAATGAGTTTTCTTGTTTCAGATGATTCAATATTATTGTTAGTATTTTGTGATTCAATATTACTGTTAGTATTTTGTGATCAATTAGTACATTTATTCACAACCTTGTTAGTGACTCATGTACTGATAAGCTTTTAATAGAGACTATTTTATTAAAAACTGTATCTATTTCTGCAAATGATTACACAGTAAATTCGATAATACATATGTTAATTTGTTAATTTATGCAAATCCATCCGAGTCTTTTATTCAATTTAATTTTTTATTCTATATGTTTTAAATGACATGCTCTCACCGGCTTTTGTCCCTTGCTTTCAACTATGTATGGATGGAAGATGGAAGGTCATAATCATCAGTGACATAGACTGTCTTTAAAATATCATTACAAATATCAGTAAAACTGTTGTAATAAAACCATTTCATTTTTTTAATTATTCTAAATAATGTGATTGATTTATTTTTTAAAGTTTATGAATTTCCCACATGCTCATGTATAAAATCATTATAATTTTTTCAAAGTATTCTAAATAATGAGATTGATTTTTTTTTAAGAGTTTATGAAATTTCCACATATTTATATCTAATTTTTTTATTATTCAAGTTTAGTTTTTATTTAATTACTTTTAATTAATATATATATATACCTCATCATGAAATAATATAAAGTATACCTAGCATAGTAGTTTTCTAAGTTCACAAGTAGCACAGATTCATGTTAATCGATCTCACCCAGCTTAGAATCCCTTGAGAATTAAAAGAGATATACAAACTGAACTGCAAACCTCTTGATCTAGTGAACATGGATTTGGGTGCATTTTTATTTCCTTTGGTTGTTCTTTTGATTTGATAATAGACATGGGACATCAAATTTTCATGTTATACATGTTACTTGGATATTTTAAAGCAATTGACACGGGTAACTTGGTGCAATGATTTAAATAGAATGGCCTCTAGCATGTCTCTATAAGGTCTTGTTGTAAGTACAACAGATCCCATGTCATTATGACACAGGAGCCCAAATTTTGAATGTAGAATGATGAATTTTTGTTTGGATTGTTTTAACATCTCGCAACCCGCAAATCGACAACTTGCGGGGTGCGGGAAACCCTTCATTTGATATTTCATTTTTCAAACCCACATCCTACATCCCGCAAATGCAAGTGTGGGAGAGTTTTTATATGTGTTAATTTTAATCATAAATCAAAACTATCATATTTATAATTCCTGAGAAATAATAGAGACCGTCAAATGAGGGTAAAAAGAAAAAGAATGGTCAGGATCAGCTTTGAGGGATGCGATATCAAAACAAAATTTACAAGTTTATTAATTGTTCCACAACCCACATTCCACAAATTGTGGGTTGCGGGATGTGGGAATGCAAAATAGTACAAACTTTATTCAATTAGCTCTGCATCCCGCATTCCACATTTTGCAGGATGCGGGTTGCGGGAAAACACAAACCAAACGAAAATAATCGGAACTCTGCAACCTGTATTCCGCACATTGCAGGATGCAGAGCTAATTGAATAAAGTTTGTACTATTTTTTGTTCCCGCATCCCGCAACCCACAAGTTGTGGAATGCGGGTTGTGGAACATTTAATAAACTTGCAAATTTTGTTTTGATCTCGCATCCCGCAAAGCTGATCCTGACCGTTCTTCTTCTTTTTACCCTCATCTGATGGTCTCTATTATTTCTCGGGAATTATAAATATGATAGTTTTGATTTATGATTTTTACCTCTAGATTTTACTTGGTGACTCCAACAGTGATTACTGTAGTTTTAGGTTGGTTACCAAGTTGTTGTCTCACATTTTGAATTGATTACTGTGCTTACTATATAATTCAATTTTTAACTTCTGGTATAAATATTCAAAAAATGACACATGGTGACATCCAAAACCCCCAAAATCACTAGGATTAAAAATCTCCAGAAGGATATGTTCACCAGAGACCTGAACTTCGGTGTCTTTTCTGATACTAGCAACCGTGTCACTGAAACTTATCATTTAGACTGGTCCAGGGTTTACTCAATTTTCAATAACAATGACCTCTCATATTTCCAGAGTGACCAAACAGTTTATGAGAGAATTAGAGATTATGGCTTGCATATGATCGTTGCCATACCACCCATCCTACCTTATAACGATGTTGTGCGATGGATTATTGACCACACCAATGTGAAAGACCTTTCTTTCAATACTAGTACTAGGTCTCAGCTAGCCAATTTCTGCTCAGGAAATTTTGTCAGGATTTATGCTCTTAAACCTTATACCGAGCTTCTAAATGCAGATTTTGTTAACACTGCCAAATCCAAATTCAATTTCGAACAAATGCTTAAATCCTAGATGACTGAACCCCGTAAATTTTCCAAGAGCAAAGACTAATTATACCCTGTCGAGTGGTTCAAAGAACCTTATTCCATGTTAGACGCGATGTTGTGCAGGCTTTATCGCCTTCCCAACTGTTCATTCTTCACACAGGAATGGGCTCCCATCGCTCATCACATTATTACCACAGGTGAATATTTCCCTTGGGCCTCAATTTTGTCACTAGAACATAAAAACGCTATTTAAGAGTTCCAGAAAGCCACTGCTAAAAAAAAGCCCAACTTTTATCTCACTGCCTTCATTGTGGACGTTTTTTGTGCTGATTTCTGTAACCCTATTTTGGGATGGAGTTGGGAATTGTTGGGCCCGCCTATACATATTTATCATTCTGAGCTTTGGGATGGAAACTATGTGGTTAGGTTTTATGATATATGTGAAAGTTTCCTTAGCCGAGTATATTTTCTGATTTTCAACAAAGAAGCCCCTACTTTCTCACCAGAAGCAAAAGCTCTCATAACCACAATGGGAGACTGGTATGTGGGTGAATCTTTCACCTACATCAGGGTTTATGGTAGTAACGCGGCTCACATGTTGCCTAAATTCGTCCCAAACAGGTTGGTCTTAGAAAAGATCTCATTTCAGACAGTTACAGAAGGACTCTACAAGAAATGTGTTGCACCAAAGACAAAAGTTTGGCCCAGGTTTCCTATTACACTTTGATCCTTGAGCGTTCCCTCTTCTACTTGGGCATTGGAGATGAGTGACCATATCATGTCACTTAAAATTGGTTTTGCATGCAAAATACAGCATGATCCTAAAGGCATTGTTGATTTACACCTAAAGCAAAATAATTTTAAAGTCGGTTATGTTCATGAGGAAACTCCTGATGATTTTATTTATCAGGGAATGGATACATTTTCTGAATTTTTAGCAAGGGCGAAAAGCAAAGAAGAGCAAAGCCATATTCTGCAGTACCAAAAAGAGATCAGGGACAGGGTAAAACATTTTAGGTCTATGGAATTGGACATCTTGTAAAGAATGACAAAAGAAAAAGAAGAAAAGGAAGCCCGAACTGCAGCAAAAGAGGCTTTGGCATCTAAAACTGTATCTGTAGAAACCAGCTCGGGCTTGGATAAAGGGAAATCCCCCATGACAGAAATTCCCTAGACATCTGTGGAATAGCAGGTTAAAGACTATTTGCAGACTTCATAACAGATAAAACAGACACTGAACAGGTTGACTTCAGCACTAGATATGCAAGAAGTTGCAACATATCAGGTAGCTGAAATTGTCTAGGTAGATACTGTGGTTGGAAAGACTCAACCTGAAAAGACTCAGGTTGAGGACAAATTTGTTAAGAAGATAAATATATCCATTCCTGTTCCTACTATTGACCTAACTCATTTAGAGGAAGAGGAGGGAAGAAGTTCTCCTATGCCTGTTACTGTTGAGACAGGTAATGATTTCCAAAATCTCACCAATGGTAGCAATGTTGAATATTTCATCCTCTCTTCCTCCATCTCAACCTTCAAGTCACTTTGCTCCTTCTTCTTCTACAATACTTCTTTCATCTATAATAGCATTATCCTCATTATCTGATGGTTCTTATGTAACACCTTTCATGAATCAGCTTTATAAGGATGCTACGTGTCTATCGAAATCTATGATACCTATTTCTATAGATATAGCTATTCCTACATCTAACGTATCTACAGTTTTCAAGACTCCATTGCATATCCCTTCAATCAGTTCAGTGTCTTTATCAGTAGCTGAGGAAACTTCAGCAGTCTCATCATCACCATCTAAGATCTCTATTGTGCAAGTTTCATCAGTTGAGACTACAATTCCTAACATCCCCTCAGCTCCTGAAGCCATTCCTGCTCAGAATATGAACCCTTCTCCATATACTTCCCCTGTTGCTATGACTATACCCCCCATTAATGAGGTAAGGGAAGAATTCAATGAATATTTTGTGGTATCTCTAGGAGAATATCAGTACAACAAAACTGATAGATCAGTGGTGAGGAAAGGTAAGAAAAGGAACTGGGACCAGGGTGATATGGATATGTTTGATGTAAGTAAGGTGGCGTGGACTCAACGATCAAGTGATCTACAGGCATATGCCACTGATGCTGCATCTGTCTTAGGGGCTTTTATAGGAGCCAACTTTGATGCTATGAACACTTTGAACCGAGAGTTTGATAAGCAGAAAGCAGAAATTAGTAGACTGAAAGAGGAACTGGTGCAGCTTAAAAGGAAACTTGAGAATAGGTGTGATGAACTTCAAGAGATGAATGTTTCCCTCGGTGGAGAACTGCAAAGGGAAACGACTGTTAATGTCACTCTAGCTCAGAAGGTTGAATTGTTGGTAAAATAGATTGAAGATGCAACTACAAGTGCAGCTTCATCCTCATTTTCTAAATTTTCAAAAGAAGAATTCAAAGAACTTGCTATCAGAATCAACAGGGAACACTATTGTTTGGTCTGTGAGTTATTCAAAACTTTAGATAATATCTTTGAAACTCACACAGTGTTTGATAAAATGTCTGTTGTTCTAGAAGACTTGGTGGAGAAGAGAAAATAGGCTTCTAAGGCCTATGATGAAGTGGTTGATTGGCAAAGATATATGAAAGATAAGCCTGAGAATATTACTTTTCTTTTTAAGTTTCAGTTAAAGAAAGTTAGAGCTATTATGAGAACCTGGGAAGACCTAGAAGAAACAATAGGTGAATCTATTAAAAGAGCAAAAGATATTTGTGGCAGGAGATGGTATGCAGTTGATAATATCATGATGGACTTGTATTTTCCTACCATGGTCCTTATTGAAAAATCTTGTCCACCCAGGTTGGTGATTAAGCAAGTTGAGTAACGTAGGGATGAAGAAGAGGAGAAAATCAAGGGACTTGATTGCATCAGTATACATGATTTGGAGCGGTTGATCAAGCAGCCATTCGTAATGGAATGGAAGATTTATATCTTCATCCGATTATGGCATAAATTGGCAAAGAATGAGGTTGAAGATCATAGGTGTAATTCTCAAGTTGGCATTGAATCCACCAATTACCCCGATATTGAGGAGCTGCTACGAATTTGGAAGATTTGGAGAGATTTCTTAGGATATTAGCTTTGTTAGTTTTGATCCCCTTTAGGGGGGATTCCTTTGATTGTAATAATTATTTAAGTCATGATCTCTAATGTATGAGGCCTCTGGAACTTTTGGAGAGGGGAGACTGATGCAAGGGATCGAACAATACTTTTGTCTTTCTAAAGGTTTTGTGTAATTTATTGCATTAATTTCTGAATAAAAACAGTGTTACAGTTCCATATCTCTTGTACTTATCTATTAAATTTCTTTGACATATGTTGGTCTGTTTGTTCCAAATGATCAGATAATACTCTGATTCATTTGCAATCAATTAATGTGTTTGTTTAACTTTGATTTATCTCTGTTACTTCTAAATGCATTGATAAAGTCTCATGAAATTTCTTTTATGAGTTGTCTTCATCTATTTCTATGAACTGTTTTTATGAATTGTCTTTATCTATTTCATTGATTTACTGAGATTCAGTAATTAATTTATTTACAAACCAAAAATAAATAAATAATAAAAAACGTAATGAAGTATATATGTATATTGTTGAATTCACTAGCAAGTCAAAAAAACAGTACATATTTTACATAAACAAGTGACCAAATAAAAACAGGTTATCTATACAGTAGACATTGAGGAGATTCAAGCAAAAAGTGGTTTTAAAGACTTTGAAGCAAGTAATATTTCCTCTTGTTTTCTACGTTCAACATATCGATTGCCTTGCATTCGAGAGTATCTAGAAAAAGAGAAAGGTGGAGAAATGCGTAGGCCTGAAATAAATGTAACTCTTGCCATTGCAACGAATGTAAGTCCTTGTCTGTCAATGTTTCCAATATCTATTGTTACATTTTTTAGGGTCATACCTTGGGCTTTATGAATTGTTAAACCCCATTCCATTCGAAGTGGTATTTGTGTATGGGATCCTCTTGTTATTGGAGATATTGGAACATAAGTAGGATTAGAAGAATCCCATAAGGGTCCTTTGTAATGCACAAATTCGAAAACAACTAACGATGGCAAGGTAGGAGGTTTCTCATTTGACTTGTACACAATATGAATGACTTTCCCAAGTGAACCGTTAACAAGTCCTGCTTGAACCCATAAATTAGCAGTTAACATGACTTGTTGACCAATAGCAAGAAGGACCTTTAATGGCAGTTGTTCATCATCAATGGATTGATGGGGATTTTGGTTCCGTTGTTCTGCAAAGCAATGTGCGATTGGCATATTAAGTTGTTTCAACATGTTTTTGTTGTGTAGTGCAACAGAGCTATTTGTGGGATACAAATGGATAGATTGTTCAAATGAAGAATTTTCAACAAATGAAAGGCACGAGGTTGTTCTTGTCATTAGGAGTGCCCAATCTTCAATAGTTGGTGTTGCATTTCGAAGGTTTAGCAACAGTTGCCGAAAGGTAGTTTGAGAAGCACTATTTCCAGCTTGTTAGAAAATTATTTCAAGCGTGATAAAAGTATCAAATGTACGCCAAAGAGCAATTCCAACAGATGAGCCTGCATACATGAGGATGAATTTTACAGGAGGTAATTGCCCAAAGTCACCAAGAATAATTATGGAACAACCACCAAATGGGATTGTAGATTGCAAGGGGAAAGCTTGACGTAAGTGTGCATCAATTTGGGTCAACATTTTTTGACCAATAAAGCTCATTTCATCTATGAGAATATAGCGAATATAGCGAAGTTCTTCTTGAAGTTTTGAAAGGGATTGGCCTTCAAGAGGGTGCATTTCACTAATGGGTATTCGAAGAGCAGAATGTATTGTAGATGCATGTATGTTAAAAGCAGCAACACCAGTTGGAGCAAGGAGAATAAGTGGGCAGGCATTTTGTTCAGATGCAGTTTGAAGTGCAAATTTGAGGCAAGATATGAGGTAAGATTTTATGGTTCCTGCAGTGCCTTGAATTACCATTTTTAGTGGTTGAGCATATGTATTGTTACTAAAATGGGACATGACAAGATCAAAGGCTATGCATTATGTGGGAGACAAGGAATGAGGAGAATTGCAGAAGTACGGGATATCTTCATGTAGTTGAATGGACAAGCGATTCACCTCGATGAATGATGTTGATGTCTCATGCAATTCAGTGCATATATTGTTATGTGACCAATTGTGATTTTTGTCAAATTCACGATGGACAAGCATTTCAAGGTCATTAAATTTGATGTTATTGTCTGGTCTCATTTGAGATAGAAGTTCCCATTCATCCATGTTATGGGACAACGGAAACGTAATAGCATCAAAGTTTGAACCATTGGATAGAGGTGTAGAGGGTTCTTCTTCTGTACGTTCAATATGCCACACAACATATGTGCCTTTAATCTGATGCCAATGAGAAATAATTTCAAAAGTTGTGGTTCCAATATCATGAGGGATAGACTGAAAAGGTTTGTATAGAAGAAGTTCACTCCAACAAAATGGGTCAAAAGATGAAGAATCAGAGGGAGGAATGGAAGTGAAATGTGGATAGACTCTAACAATTTTGTCACACAAGTTTTGTTTCCATGGATTTTTTTTCCTATTAGGAGAGAAAGACCAACAACGAGAAGCTTCAAGCAAAGTTATATGCTCAAGAGCAATGGGTCTTTGCATGTAAGCAAAAATGAAGGGGGGCGTTGCAGGGGTGTTATTAGTGTCATTAGAAACACAGCAGAAGACAGTTTGGCTCACGTTTAGGGAAAAGAAGTGACAGCTACAAAGAACAAGAGGAATTTTTTGCAGCATGTGACATGTCTCGTGTGCACTAATGTCTCTTTCTACAACTGTTTGTGCAAGAAATTGTTTGATTGGCTGAAGAATGGGGCTTTCACTTGGTGCAACATGTGCAAGTCGAGACAGAATGGCATGATAGGTTTTTTATTTTGGCTCTAATTTTGATGCATACTTTGAAATGTATTTGAGGACAGCATGTTTACAAAGAACGGGTTGGCAATCAACATTAGCCCTCCATATTGAAAGCATGGTAGGGTAGTGAATATTTAGAAGAGGATCGTTTCTTGCAGGATTGTAGGTTTTCTATCCATTTTGATCAGTGAACTTACGAAGAAGTAGCTTGCACCTCATATGGAAAACCATAGCGACATTGAAAAGATGTTCTTTTTTTGCGAAGGCAAGTTGACTCTGAACATTTGGTGTGCCTTTGAACAAAATTGACGAGTTCTTCATAGTCAGCTAAGTAGTTTGATGCAAATATTGATGGTGATGCAAGACTACATGGATCATTTGTAGTAGAATGGTGTCACTCAGATGTGGACAACTGGGAATTACAAGGATTCCAAGTTGTCACATGTGTGTCAAAAAAAAAAATTGCAGCTTCAACTGCAACATCGTCTTCCCAATCTAATGTGTCCATATTTGGTGCATTTGCCAACCAAATAAAACCATGAATGTGAGTGGATCCTCTATGTTGCCATTCATATCTAGATGGGAAGAAAAATCATATCTTAGAAATAAATTGTATAAAGATAAAAATAGATAGAGAGAAATAAAAAGGAATATATGGTATAATACCTGCACCAATAATTGAATCAGTTATATGAAAACCTTTTTGAAGCACCTCTTCAAGAAATGTTTTGAATCTATTGTGCATGTATTGTGATGTAATATGTGGATTTGATATGATGTTGTGAACCTTCCATTGATAAACTTGAGCTGAATCATTAGGAGCTTTACCAATTATTAGAGCATGCAAATCTGGCCATTTTGTGTCAGCTGCACTAAGGGTGAAGAAGAATGTTGGTGTACCTTGTTGATTGATCATATTTGTTAGTTCAGCTCTACTTTTGTTCCAATATGATCGTGTTCCATGTAATGAAGGCCCAAATCTTGCGACCCGCTCACCAATTTTATCATTTTG
This sequence comes from Pseudotsuga menziesii, assembly GCA_001517045.1. Taxonomy (NCBI): domain Eukaryota; kingdom Viridiplantae; phylum Streptophyta; class Pinopsida; order Pinales; family Pinaceae; genus Pseudotsuga; species Pseudotsuga menziesii. Next base: position 22,664 of record LPNX010728162.1, read on the forward strand.
CATGTCTTGCAATTGGTTGACAAGCTCATGTACTGTCAGAGGTAGTGCATCTTCAAGATTTTTTTTGACAAAAACAGAGGCAATACTATTACTTTGATGATGCATAATTAGATTGTATATGTAGTATCGAAAGCGAGGATGTTGAGCAAATCTGTTGTCATGATAGCAAATAAGGTGGAGTGCATATTCATGCATATCAACTTGATGAATGTGTGGTTGTAATAACATTGTTGTACCTGTGGGAAACAAAGTTGGAAAATCCATGGAAAGAAGGCCTTCTGTGTTGTACTCATTGATAGGGGACATTTCTATAGGGGGGCAATCTATGGAAAGTGGTCGTGGGATATTTGGTATGTGTAACAATTGTCTAATTTCTTCAACCTCAGTTCTAGCATTGGTTTGTGTTGAAATAAATGACGAGGATTGCAATTCATAGGGTTCAAATGAATTTGGTGGTTGATCTGTACATGATAAGCTTTGCAGATGAGATGATGTAGAATTGCTATTAAGATGCGGAATCAAAGATGAAATGTCTGTTGAAACAAGTGGCAAAGAAGCTAATGCAACTGGGTTGATTTGTACATCCTTGTAGTATGGGTCGTTTTCCATTTTGAATTGAAGGGCGGCAAGAACATGTGTTCGACTAACAGACTGTTCATATGGTTTGTTTTTAGAATTGCATTTTCGAACAACGAGTATGTCAAGTTCTGATACTAAATGCGTTAGGTATGTGACAATGTTGGAAATGTCATGGGGGAAGCAAATAGTATGACCAGAGTATTTATATTGACCACCACGAGCATGTGTGACTTGCAATATGGGGTTAGCACAACTAATGAGCATTTATTCAACCTGTGTAAGTACTGCAAGGACAGGTGGTTGCTTCCCCGGATCCATATTGTTATCCAATGAAAAGAGATGCCCTTTTCTTTCTAGAATACAACGTGAACAAGTGTATGCCTCATGGAACGTTTTTGTTACAATACTAGGGTAACATTTTTTTACAAATCGAGCAGACATGCATATCAGCTAGTTGGTCCATTTTTTTACGAAATCGTTGATGTGCATCATTGAGCTGGTTGTTCAATGGATTTGGTACAAGAGATGGAAGTGAAGCTGAGTCGAGAGGTTCTACAAGAGAATTTGAAGAAGACATATCCACACGCATACGAGCAACCCTGTAAAGATGACGTTGTTTCTTGTTGTTTTTATCTCTGTCTTGTGCATATAAAACTCTTCTTCGTGCATTGGCTTGTTCCTTGTCATGAGTTGGCATAATTCCTACAAGATAATTGTAAGGTCTTGTTAAACACCTAGAAGCTTTGATTGTTGGCAGAAACACATTTTGTACATGTATTAACTGGAAACTATGTGGATATAAAGCAGAAGAAAAAAAAACAAACATTAATTCATTGCATAGGGGAAAGTAAGAATGTAGCTTAAAATAATATAACTGGAGTAAATTTTGTTTTTCAAGTTGTAATTTGATAATTGTAAGAAAACGGAATTTTAGAAGAACAAAGTGTAGTGTGAGAAAGTATATATGAAAAAAGAAGTTACTGTAATTATTGTTATGTACAGGGTAATCAAAAGTTGTGCCCAGAAACAAGATAACAAAGTTGTGCATTTTATAAAAAACATGATAGCAAAATAGTATTGTATTTAAAAACTACCATATAGGTTTTTTCACCAATTTGCATAAGAAATGGTGGGTGATAGCCTGTACATTGGAAGTATGAAACTGCGTACTACAAGAGAGTAAAAAAATACCCTGCTATGTTGAACAATGAAACAACGAGTTAAAATTGAGAATTAAAAGCATTCATTATAAACAATGAAGAATGGTTAAGTACCAACTTGAAAAAATGTATATATTCATGTGTCCATCTGAAATTGTCGTTTATGTGTTTTCAACCATGACAATTACAACTTTTAGGCATGCAACTCCGTAGAAGGTCTCTGTTTTAACTGATAGAGTAAGAAGTAATTTTTTGTTGCAAATCCTTTGCACTATTTCATCAAGTGATGTTGTTTCAGTTGAGAGAAGACACAGATCTTTTGCAGAAATTCCCATGAGTTGGTTTGCAACATCATCAAATGCTATCACACCATGAATGGATCCGGTAACATCTTCCAAGTCAACCTTTAGTATATATCGGTAGTCACATTCAAGAAACTCTCCATCACATTTAGCACAATGCTAGATGTCTCCAACTTTCTGAGCAATCTTTTTCATGCATTGTATTCCGTCAACAAAAAGAGGGCATGCAAGGAAATAAATGTCATCCATGTTAACATTTGTGATGGTTGCTTCAAGAGAGTACCAAACAGCTTTTTCAGATGATTGAAGAGTTTGCAGGTCCTTGATGGTAGTAACTTTACAAGAACCAGAGTGAGAGGCATTGAACTTTCAGCTCAACGACGATGATGCTGAACGAAATCCATTTTCATGAAACCAGTTTGGGAGAATTGAAATTTGTTCAATTTCTGGGTTTATAAAAACAATAGTGTTGGAAATAGTTTCGACATGTTTTCCATTAAATTTTGTAATGCGACCACCTTTGATTGCTACACTGGAGGCGTAGGTAAACCACGGAGGCTGGCAAGTTCGGCTCCTTCAATTTGGCAATGGTCACCCCAAAGTGTTATGTTAATACTATTTCCTGACATGTCACGGAGTCCAATAGTGCACCTAACAGTCTCAACGCCATCTCATTTTTGTATTGTGGATGATGGAGAAACTGAAATTACAAGGCCAACAAGGTCCACCATGGAATTAACAGGTATAGTTTGGATCTCATGAATAGTTTTAAAGTTAAAGCAAAAAAAGGGTATTAGGGGGTATTCATTTAAGCATGGTTGGATGGTTGAGGAGGAACCTAGGAAAATCTCATTATGGCATTTCAAATGGTTGAAAATTGGATTGGATGCTTTCACTGTGCCATTTGATATTATGTACACTATTCCTATATGTATTTGTTCATACAAAGAGAGTGTCAATTCATTGAATGCAGATATATGTATTTCATCATGTGAAGCATTAACAATGTCAAATCCAAATATTTTTCCAGACCCTCGTTGGTTTCCATATTCGTGTAGCTTTGTCTTGGCAATAACTCGACCTTGAATGTTCCATACTTTGCTAGAACAGGTTAGTGATGTGAATGGAATAGTTGATGCAGCCAAGGCAGGGTTATCATCTACTGAGCTAGGATTCACTGGAACAGAGGAACAACTCTACGAGGGAGAAGGTACAGGTAAGTGGTAAGGTGCAAAATCTCCAATAATCGTTGCATCCACTGTGACAACCTCAAGTGCAAGCAATGCGATAGTCCTGTGAGAAGAAGTATGTTAGAGTTGAATAGGATATAAAAACACTGGATGCATGAACAGTGTGAAAATGATTAAGTGGACAAAGAAAAAATGGAAATTAAACATATGTTACACTATGTATAATGTTTGATGTACACTTGGTAAGTTTGATTATAGATCCTTCTTTGAGTTGTCCAATTTCTACAAGACTACTATATATAGTTGGAAATAATATCTCATGCTTGTGAAACCCATCTAAGATAGAAATTCGGAACCAAATAGATGATGAGTTCAGTGAGTTCACTTGGTTTAACGAGGAGACTTGTACCAGCTAGAAAATGTTGATAGCACCATGCAGCAAGAGTGATATAGAATCTTCAGTTAGCATACTCTCCATAGTGTGACAATTTTTTTTTCCTGTGAAATGACAAAGGGCAAGAACAAAAAAAAATAGCAATGTCACATATTCATGTGATCCAATGACAACAAATACTTGCAGATATTACAAAAAAAAAATTCGGTTGAACTTACACGAAGGGGAAATATTGAAATTTGGGGTGTACGAAGATGTATGTTTTTTTATTTCTACCTATGAGCATGAGACAACCACTCTCGATATTGATTCTATGGTAGTTGTTCAAAATTTGCAATAAACATTAATAGATTAATTTGTGTCGTATTTCAATTTTTTACTATAAATATTGTAATTCTTAAATAATTTTGAAACTAACAGGAGCACTATCAACAGTAGTTTTTTTTTTAACTTTCTAAGAAAATATGTACTTTCACTATAAATATTGTAATTCTTAATTGTATTCATTTAGTCTTCTTAATAAAGTATATAGATTAATATATATTCCACTATCCCGCAACCCGCGCCCCGCAAGGCTGCGGGGTACGAGATTACTAAATAATATTTTATTCACCACCCTCATCCCCCAGCCCGCAATTGCAAGGTGGGATGCGGGTTGTGGGGTACAGGATTACTTAAAAATATTTCATTCACCACCCTCATCCCGCAGCTTGCATCTCGCAATTTCGCAGGAGACAATGCGCAATCCCGCAAAATGCAGGTTGCGGGTTGCAGAAACACTGAATAAAAATCCTAAATCAAACCACAAGACAAAAAGTCGAAAATTGAATACTGTTTTTGTGAAATAAATTTATACGAAAATCAATCATCGGTGACAGCGGAAGGATTCAACTGTTTTGAACGTGCTTGTAAAACTCCAGTCTACTATTTAGTCCAGTTTAGCCCAGTCTACGTTTGCAAAATAGTGTAATATAACTATGGACCGGTGGTATTCTCTACTTTTCCATTGGTAATACAACTATTTACAGGACCGCTGGTGTCCTGTAAATTTAAGGAAAATTGTAAAGTGTAAATGAAGAGCACCAAAATCAATATGTGGTTACCTTCAGGTGTGTTTATATGCAATAAAGCAAAGGCGTTTGTCGTTTGCAGCTTTAGAGTTCCTTTATTTGGTTGAACTAAAACAAAGCAAGAATTATGTCATTCTCTTTCAGTCAAAGAAGCAATAACAGCAAAACAAAGCAAGGGTGTTGAAACATCTCGTAATTAGACTAAATGAATATTCAAAAAATTTCAGCAGACTAAAGGAATAATTGCAAATTTAAATAAACTACAAACTACAAAAGAAAATACATTAATAACTAACAATCAAACAAAGCAACAATAACAAGAAAACAAAGCAAGGGGCTTTGACCATCTTATAATCAGACTAAATGAATATTCAAAAAGATTAGGCAGATTAAAGGAATACCTGCAAATTTAAAGAAACTGCAAACTGTGAAGTGTAAATGAAGCGCACCAAAATAAATATGTGGTTACCTGAAGGTTTGTTTTTATGCGCAAAGCAAAGGCGGTGCAATAGCAAACGTGAAAAATGCAGTATTGTAACATGGTTTTCAAGATCGCCATACGCTGAGCAAAGATGAATATATTGACCCATGTCGAAATCATATGACAAGCTTTCTTGCATTAATTGAGCAACAATGCATTGATGAAACATTAATGCCAGTGGATAAAGGGACATGGGAAAACTGTATTGAATTCAATGAAGCGCCAGTAAAACGGAAGCTCGACCAAATTGTGAGCATAAAGACAGAAAACTTGTCCAGAATAGCGTCTGCTAAACCCAAAAAAAATGGTGAAGCGAAACTCTGCAATATCGTCGAGAATGAGTTTCCTGAATTGAGATAAATGAACCGTGGGAAAGGACAGTAAAATCCTGTAAAAAAAATTGCCCGGACCGGTGGTTTAGGACAATAGATGGAAGAGTACAGAATACACGCAAACCATCTGTCAAGAAAACACAGTAAACGGCAACTGCAAAGAACAACCCGCAACTGGCAACCAATCCATCAATCCATTCACTTGCAGCAACGACCGTAACACATAGGACAACAGTGGTCTACGGGGCAGGAGTTCGCCTATCGAGATGGCAGAATTGAAGACCCAAATAAAATGCATTAGCTAAACACCAACTCCAAAGAACGACCTGCAACTGTCAATCAATCCATCAATCCATTCACGTGCAGGAACGACCGTAACATGGAGGACACCAGCGGTCTACGGGACAGAAGTTCGTGAATCGAGATTGCAGAATCGGGACCCAACTAAATGGAGAAGAAAAAAAATCTTATTGATCAGCACAACACTTGTCCACGATCAATTGGCTAATCCGACACGACACCTATCGAACTGTGAATGGCCAAGGAAACGAGGAATCTTTGAGACTGCGTCTCCATAGGAAAAACGCCTTCGACGTAATTATGAAATCAGATTGTTGAAAAAAAATATTCATATAAGGAAGAACATGTTCCATAATTCATGAATAATCATATTGTTTATAGGTACTTTTAATGATGTGTATTTTGTTAAAAAAATAGAATGGATAACATGATTGATGATTATTAATAGTATTTTTTTCAATGTTATTGGGAAAAATAGAATTGATAACGTGTTGTTGTCTGTTAATTGTGGTTACAATTATTTTTCGAAGTTACCGAATAGAGAGAGTAGTTAATTTTAAAATAAATAATTTTATATATAATATTTTAGTTTATATGAATATATATAATAATGGGTAATTAGTAAAATATATTAAAAATGTTTAAGTTTATATGTTACAACTATTAATTATGTTTATAGACTTTTTTATTTGAGATTTGGGGTGGAGTATAGCTTATGCTTTTTCATATAAGGACGAGGATGAGACAAGTGTATTTTCAAGATTGATTTTATGGTAGTCATTCAAAATGCAAAATAAACAATTATTAAAAAGAATTATAAAAAATAAATGGTAGCTAGATGATGAATGGATAACTCATGGCAATGCATGGATAACTCAGAGATTCCAACAGTTCTGGGCAGATAACTAGAAGAATGTGAGACAAAAAAAAATTATATAAAAAATATTAATCTTGGTAAATGGATAACATGAAGAGCATGTAACTAAGCATTGATAACTGGTTAAACTAGAATAATATGAGGAATAAAAAAAATATTTTCAAAGTGCCATCATAATATAACTATCTCTCAACGATTTAATCTTTATCAACCTGATGTAGCCATGCTAATTTAGATATAAAATATAAAATATAAATAAAATACTTTATGTCATCGACTTGTGACATATCCATTTTTAGAAATCAGTTGTAATTATTAGGTGTGGAGTAATGCAATTGGAGTTGATAAAAATAACTCGCGAGGCAAAATAGGTTAACAATGTCGAGTTCGTTGGATGAAAGCTTGCAGGTTACATGTGTCGAGATCGTTGGATGAAAGAGTTCTAACGGTCTTTGAATTTGTAGCCTCAATCGACGCCAACTAATCTTACCTCAATCTCATGATCGTAACTACCATTTTCCATCTGAGAAGTTAGTTTTCAGCGCTTAGCGTTACAGCTGGAGAAGAATAATCTCAAAATCATTCACTTGAAGACGTCTCTGTCTCTGTTAGATGATCAGTTTTCTTTATATTGTTTCGTTTGATTGAGCAGTGCCAGCGTCTGGCTTGTTTATGGTTTGAAGCAGATCTAATTGGCAGACGTGAAGGCACATACGAACGTGCTAGATTCGAATTCCCAATTGGAAGATCTCGTTCGAATCTGCCCCAGACGTGCCCATGGATTAATCGATCAAAAAAATTGGAAGTCTCCACAGATCGTAGGGAGTCTGGGCATCAATTGATAAAAAAATTGCAGGCCTGCACAGATAAGAAGGAGACTGGGCATTAATTGATAAAAAATTTGAAACCGGTGAAAGTTTTTTTTACTGCGACTGCGTCCAATCAGGTTTGGTTCTCAGAGCATTCTTGTATGGATTTTATGTGGAGTTTTTAAATTAAGTTTATGAAAGGTAGGGCTGTCTAAAAAATTGGTCGGTTGATGTTAGAAATCTATATTCAATTAATTTAGATCTGTGAAAGCTGTGCGTTCTAATCCCACTCTGATTTGTTTATTTTAAAAATAGCGGGACTCTCCGATGTAATTCAAGTGGAATAAGCAAAACAATTGGTTGGTTTGGGTGATTGTATTAGAGAGTGAAAGTAAATTAAGCTGGTGAAACATACAGGTTTAATGTTGTTTTAGTTAGAGGGGTATTTGATTTATAAAAAAAATAGCCTTAGGTAGACTAGGTTGACCTTAGAGTTTTGCAATGCAATATTGAATGATGTGGCAGATGCCTAAGCTTTTTGTAATCCTGCAATGCAACATTGAATGATGTGGCAGATGCCTAAGCTTCCTGCAATGCAACATTGAATGTTGTGGCAGATGCCTAAGCCTGCAATCCTGCAATGCAACATTGAATGATGTGACTGATGCCTAAGCCTCTTGCAATCCTGCAATGCAACATTGAATGATGTGGTGAATGCCTAAGCATCCTGCAGTACAACATTGAATGCTGTGGCAGATGCCTAAGCATCCTGCGATCCTGCAATGCAACATTAAATGATGTGGCAGATGCCTAAGCTTCCTACAATCCTGCAATGCAACATTAAATGCTGTAACAAAACTTTGTTAACAGTTGGATATCAAGCTTGTTAGGATGAAGAGTGCTTATTGCTAGCCTTTGTTTCTATCATAACTATGTTATGTTTTTGGTATTGCTAACCTTTGTTTCTATCATAACTATGTTATGTTTTTGGTAGAATTGCATTGAATTGGGCTTTTGATCTCAAGCTTGTTAGGATGAAGAGTGCTAGATGCTAGCCTTTGTTTCTATCATAACTATGTTATGTTTTTGGTATTGCTAACCTTTGTTTCTATCATAACTATGTTATGTTTTTGGTAGAATTGCATTGAATTGAGCTTTTGTCTGGTTATGACTACAACATAAGGATGGAATTCTAGTTGTAATGAACGTGGTTAGTTTCTGTAGAAATAGAAAACACTGTTACAATCCTATTGAATTAAGGTAAATTCAGTAGGTGAAAGCTGGATGTTGTTTTTGTTGATGTTACATCACCAAGTCTAAAATGTGTTTCTTAAAAAAATGTTGATATTACATTACCAAGTCTAAAATGTGTTTCTTAAAAGTGTTGATGTTACATTACCAAGTCTAAAATGTGTTTCTTGAAAAAGTGACCGATGCTGCCAGTTGTTGGTAGCCGTTAATTCTGAATTGCCCTTGACTTGAAACTTATATAGGATCTGGTTTTGACAGAGGTAAAGATGAGGGATCCTGCCTATAATAAACGTGGTGGTGTGGGCTTTGCCGATCATTGGGTATTCAGCCATGGGGAAGCAGAGAAAGAAATCTAGGAAGGTGGACGAAACAGTACTGGAAATGGTGAAGTGTATGGGGACTGTAATACAGCGAGCGCTGCTGTTGCCACCATTGTTTTTAATGCTTGTTATATGTCTTTGGGTTGTGACTAGCCTGTTGCCTGCAACTGTTCTCCATGTCTGTGTTTCGAGCCGTCGCTTGAATACATATTGTGTGTCGGCCAGTACTACACGGTTCCCACATCAAGCAGTTATTCTTGAGGATGACAAGATTACTCTTGGTAGCGATGAGGAGAATCAAGGGCTCAGGGTGGCGAGTCATGTCTTGAAAGTTCCGTCGCCATTGGCAAACGAGTCTGTTAAATCGCATGGAGTGGATCTGAAACGGGAGATCCCAACTATCCATGTTGAGTTTTCATCGCTGGAGAAATCTGGAGATGAATTGGCCGTAATGGTGAACAAGAGTATTGATATTGGAGAAAACACTACATTTGCTCACAATGTAGTGAAAATGCAAGTTGAGGCTATTAGGTCTGCATCGATGCCTGCAGGCATGAAGGATCCGAGCCAGAAACAATGCAGAGGAAGGCAAATATATGTCTATGATCTGCCCAAAAAATTCAACGTAGAGCTGCTCACACAATGCCACAGTCTGATTCCATGGCTCAATCTCTGTGAATATGTTACCAACGGAGGAATGGGCAAGCCCATTGAGAATTTTTATCAGCAATGGTATCAGACTCACCAATATGCACTAGAGCTCGCCTTCCATTCTAGAATCTCAAAGCACCCATGTCTTGTTTCCAATCCTGAGGAAGCGAATTTGTTCTACATTCCCTACTATGGAGGCCTCGATGTGGTGAGATGGAACTTCAGGGAGAATATCAGTAGCGAGAAACGAGATGAACTTGGCCTGGAGCTTGTGAATTGGCTTCAAGGTCAACCATGGTGGAGGAGACACGGAGGAAGAGATCATGTTCTTGTGCTCGGCAAGGTCTCGTGGGATTTCAGGAGATTCAAAGATACCGATCCATGGGGAAACAGGCTGTTACACCTGCCTGAAATGCAGCTGGTTACTAAGCTTCTGATTGAACGCCATCCATGGGATATTAATGAAATTGGAGTCCCACATCCCACTTTCTTTCATCCTCGTTCTGATAAAGATATTTGGCAATGGCAATGGCAGATCAGCGAAGGCCAGAGACCTTATCTGATAAGTTTTGCAGGTGCACCAAGACCCAACAGCCCAGAAAGCATTCGTTCCATCCTCATCGAACAGTGTTTAAGCAGACGCGAGACTTGCAAGTTTTTGAATTGCAATACCGGCGTTTGCCTGAGTCCTGAAAGCACAGTGAAGCTCTTCATGAAATCCGAATTCTGCCTTCAGCCTACTGGTGATAGTCCTACTCGGAGATCCGTGTTCGATTCTCTTATAGCTGGCTGCATTCCCGTGCTGTTCAATCCTTATACAGCATATTACCAGTACCCATGGCATCTGCCTGCTAACGAGAGCTCCTATTCAGTTTATATACCAGAAGAAACTGTTAGAGAAAGGAAGATAAACGTAGTAGAGGCTCTGCAGAAAATCCCAGAGGAACAAAGGAAGGAAATGAGGAGGACCATAATCGAGGAAATTATGCCTGGTCTGGTATACGGTGATCCAGATTCAAAGTTTGAAGAATTCCAGGATGCTTTTATGATTTCTTTGAATAATATTCTCTGGAGAATAGAAAAGGCCGGTATCTCAACGAATTCCGGTTCTGACGATACAGCCAAGGTAAATACATAGAGAACTCCACAGACAACTTGAATTAATATGTAATGATTCTTTTGGACTGGGGATGCATGAACGTTCATGCGTTCCCAGTTTTTGTATTTGCAAATAAAACCATTGAAATAGGTTAGGAGATTGTTTATAGGAGCTGTCGCTACGGCCCATGGGAAAACGAAAATGCAACCAGCACTTTTGTTTGTTAGATGTAATTATGTATTTCAAAACCTAGTTATCCTTAGCTGCTTAGATTCTAGTTTTGGTCTCACCGTTCAAGGCTTTCAAAACGATATTTTCAGACAGACCGAACCTCCAAATTCAGCAAATGCAGATGCTTATTAAAAAAAAAGTGTTTAATGCTTCAAAGTGCATAATGAGGTGGATAGAAGTTTTTATTTGAGATTTGGGGTGGACTATGGCTTATGCTTTTTCATCTATGGATGAGGATGAGATAAGTGTATTGTCTAGATTGATTATATGACAAGGATCAGATAACTGTACTGTCTAGATTGATTATATGACAGTACTTCAAAATCTGAAATAAAAAGTTACATAAAAAAAGAATATAAAAAATAATGGGTAGATGATGAATGGTAACTTGCAGTGATGCATGGATAACAACTCATAACTAATGAAAGGATAAATTGATAGTTGATAAATGGATAACATGAAGAATGTTGGTGATAACATGTAGCTAGGCATTAATAACTTAGAGTTAAACCAGTTTAACTAAAAGAATATGATAAATAAAAACAAATTTCAAAGCGTCTTCCTTTCCATCTTTATCTCTCAACCATTTCATCCCTATCTGCATGATCCAACCACAAACTATGTGGATGTGCTAGTCAACTCGTGTATTTTTGCATAATTCAGTTTCTCCTTAATTTGAATCAAATAAATCCGTTACACTGAATT
>LPNX010728162.1:34469-68272 GCA_001517045.1 Pseudotsuga menziesii
AGAGGATCAACATATTCTGTAATGGTTCTTTAACTATATTATAAGGCCATGTGCCATAAAAAATGGGTTGGAATAGATTTGTGAAGAAAAAAATCTTATACAATAGATAACTACAACTATAAACTAACCATAGGTTATTGCACAAGTCGTCCTATTCTTCTGAGATTAAGAGTGCTACACAAAAGGTAAAATTCTAAACAACTTTTTAGTGTATGACTGGTTGGCATAATATTCTTCTATTTAAATGCCAAATTGAGGTCGATTGGATGCACACACTTGTAGGTGGGGCATGAAGAAAAACCCTTCTAAAACATCACAAACATGTGACACTGCACAGGCCACCGCAATCATCTCTTCATTATTTTCATCAAAGAGATTATAAAAGTTCTTCCTTCCAAAAACAAGTTCTTCCTTCTGTTGCTACTTCCATATCTAACTGTTTTATGGAAGATTCATTTGGAGGTCCAACTGCATACATTGACAGACATAAAATGGACTTATTTCTCTTGGATCATGCCAAGTTTCTCTTTTGTAGCTCAATTGTAATAATATATTTGCCATGTCTGCAATCATTGATTAATTCAATGACCAACAAAAGAACCCATCAATAAAAGAGAAACACAATTTGTAATCAAGGAAAAAACTAGAAAAATGAAGCAAACTTGAAAGTGAATTCAATGACGACAACAACAACAAAAACCATGAATAAAAGAGAAACACAATATGTACATCAAGAAAAAAATATATAAGAAGGAAACAAACTTGAAAGTCTAAACATTGTTGCCATTATGTAGGCACTCAACATGAAGCTCAATACCAACAGTTTCAATTTCTATCCATTGACACCAATCTCATCACCATGTTTAGAATTGGTTGAGTCCTAACTCCATTGTCTCGTCTTAGATATGTTTTCAAACATCTTAGATCCTACAAGCCTCCAGTACTTAATTGAGGACATGTACACTTATTTCCAAGCAATCAAGAATTCCATTTGTGTGACAATCTGATATTGGTTTTGTTTTTGTATTTTATGTTCTTAGTATTTTCCCAAAGAGGGTGTGAATTGTTGAAAAAAGGGTTTTACGCAGATAAGTAAAAATAGTATTTTACAAGACTAATACTGAAAATAAAATAGTACAGCAGAAAAGTTTAGATCCTTATTTTTTTCAACTTTAACACTTTCAAATATGACTGAGTTAAAGTTGAAGCACACATTAAACAAATGAAAACATATAATCAACAAAGTAGCAACAAAAGTAAGAGTAATTAGACAAAACTGTAGACGTAGTAAAAGATCTAACGTGCAACACAAAAAAGAACAAGTATGATAACTTACTTGGTGACTTGGGACCTTCCTTATATTCAGAAATTTAGCTTTCAGAACAGTCTATGTCTCTTACTGGAAAGTCAACAAATGAAACAAAAGTGACTCTTACATGAGGGTCTATACATACCTGAGAGAGAGAGATTAAAAAAGTTGCAGGATAGGTTTAGACACATAGAGGAATAGGTACAACAAACAAGGTCAACGTCCGAAATTTAAGCAACATAGTAAAAGGGTGAAAGACACCTCACAACATTTCTATTTAAACAAGGGCAGCCTCAAAACACAATCCAAATAGAAGTGGAATCCATAAAAACCCTTAAACAATGTAGTGGTGGTCACCTTCAGGTAACAACACATGTCAAGTGAACAACAGCAGACCTGGAATCTATGTTGGAGGGACAGGTGCATAATCTGTTAACGCCCATGGTCGAAGGGAAGAGATCGAGGAATTATCTTTCACTGCGGAGATTGATGGAATTATTCATCACTGTGCATTTCTCTTCATTTTCTATTGGGCGTCTTGAGTTCAGTTTCTTGGCTTCCATTTTCAGGAGGGTTGTCATCCTATTCAAGGTCCTCAATGTTTTTTATGATGCAAGTTTGCTTGTTAGAAGGGTTATCCTAATTTTTTCAATCTCTTCTCTTTTCTTGTTCAACATGGATTCATTTCTCTAAGAGATTTTCATTTATTATGTTGGATTTTGAGAATGATTTAACTGACAGTGTTGGGTTTTGTGTGGGGTTTTTTATTTATTAGAAACATGAGGATGAGTACAACAACTCCTCTAGAGGGCGCCAGGAGATTTTCAAGAAGATATCAGCTATTAAAAATAAAGAGGGAGACGCACAAGAGATGTGAAGCATAGAACTATGAATTGGGATGGATTTATAAGAAGGTGAAGGAGTATGTGTATGAGAATGTGGAGCGAGGGCCTATTGAGATGATTGGTACTATGGGGAAGGATTTATGTGCAGGATTACCCACAGACTATTCTCAGGGGGCTATTGTTGAAGAAGGTGGAGAGAGTTGGCCCCATCATATTCTAGGATGCGTGAAAATAGTGAGCTTTAAGAACTAGATGATATCCTGGTGGATATTGTTAGGGTTTCCCATGTGCAGCTATCTCAGGATCATAAAGCATATAAATAAAGGTTTGTCCTTATGAATGAAACTTTAACAACACATGCTCATCTCTATAGAAGCCCTTGTTCAACAAAAAAGCAGAGGCCTTGCCATGCTGAAATGTTTCTACAATTCTAACTAGTAAGTTGTTTTTTTGAGGGAGATTTCTTAACCAACCACCAATTCATTTTTTCCTAGGGAAATTTGATACTACTTTATTTTATCCGCAGTTGCATTTGTTACAGAAGCAACTTGTGAGGATACTCATGTACAACCTAAAACACATACCCTTTTATGCATTTTCAATTTTCTCAAGTAGGGATGTGTCTTTGGATTGTTGTGGTGTAGAAAATGTTAAGGAGAGAGATACCAAAATGAAAAGTGGCCTCTCGTTGATTCATAAATTGGATTATGTCTAATGGGGATAACTTATGGGCTTGTTCAAATGCATAAGCATCTTTGGACTTATTCATTTAAATTGTGTTCTGTCAATGTGATGGATGTGGTTAACTATTCAAGCCACACGTTTAGAGTTTTTTTTATGTGCGATGATATATATACAATTTGCATACCAACAATTATCAATTTGAATTGAATGATGAAATATACAAATATGCTTGTTTATGGCTGTAAGTAATTAACCATGCATATGGTTGTAGTTAAATGGTCAAACACACATGCATTGGTCACCATCGAAGGCTTGTTTGTTAATGGAGAAGGGTCTTTCACGTAGGTTTCCAACAGTCATCGTGAAGTAGCAATGGACAGACATGAGATTGCACCGGCATAACCACACCACGTATCTGCAAAAAGCATGGATGCAACATCTGAAACTTAACAATCTCTATCCAGATCGGCCATACCCATTTCCATGTTTATTTTCGTTGTTTGAATATTTATCTTACCGATGGAAGCTCTAAAACAATCAACATGGGCAGTAGGTTCTCTTCACAATCCAATAATAGTGTATGTGTTACATGTTTTGGAAGATGAATAAGAATAAACTTTCAAGAGGAACGGGTAGGAATAGTAGATCATAGAATAAGAGAGTGTGGTAGGGTCAAGACAAAGGGCTAGGGTTACATGTTTAAGGTGGTTTTAGCACTTAGGACCAACAGGTAAGGGTCAACACAATACTAAGCCTAAACACCATAAATCAAGGATGGATAAACACCTATCAAATGACAAGATGAAGGATGTAATAACAAGGTGGTGATAGAACCCATTTTATCTCTCTCTCAAATGTACAAGTGTTTAAGACACTATTGAAACTTCTATCATCACCATACAAGGAAGGTCCAAATTAAATGATATTTTGATAGTATGAAGTGTCACAATGATGATACAGCGTATTTTTTTTGTGAACAACATATAAATGGATTTTCATTTATAAAAAATGGTCAAAAGACCTATTACTGAGTTTTAAATCTCTTTAAATGAAAACAAAATCCTATGTTCAACAAAGTAAGCTAGTAAACAAAGACCTTACCTAAGCTAAAAAAAAAAAAATTACTTTTAATCTAAATGGCATTCGTATTATAACTTTTTAGACTCAAAGTATTTGTATAGTCATAGAAAAAACACTAAAATGTTGACAAATGAATATGACGTGAATTATAATGCTAGTATATCACGAGTTGAATACGTTCCAATGCTATGAATTGAGATTATGATGCAAAACATGAAGTCAATAATTGGTTATATTCTCACTTCTTGACAATTTTATTTGGTAAATAGAACTTCATAAAAACCTCTAACTGTAAAAGGTGAGATAATAAAGAAATGTCTGTATATAGTATAGATATGAAAATTTAGAATGGTCGGTCGATTTCAATGACACGACCAAAAAGGAAAGTAGATACATACCAATAAATCACCAAAGATCTTACATTCAAATTTATTTTTGCATAGTGATTAAAATTAGTTCAACAAAAGATGCAAGTTAATATGCCTTGCAAAAGTTTTTTTTTATATCAGCCCTTGCATCAAAGTCATGATCAAGAAAGTTAAGACTTTCTTTTAGAATATTGCTTTAATGGGTGTGGCATTGAAATCAAGCGACCATTGTATATATTTATATCTATAATATATATGTAAAATGTTCAACATGTCTTTGAATGGCCAGACATTGACAATAAATTATAGTATATTATATTATATGGAATAATCCTAGTAAAGTACATCAATGGAAAGAAAGGAAACACAAGAAATACATGTCTATATATATTATAGATATGAAGATAGACAATGGTTGTTGGATTTCAATTCCATAATTACGAAGGAAAGTTTATGCATAGCAGGAAAGAACTAAAAATCGTATATGTCTTACATTGTGATGTACAATGTTGTTCGACAAAATATGTAATTTATTATTCCTTGAAAAAAGTTTTTTTTTCAAGGTGACCCTTGCATCAAAGTTAGAGTGAATGAAAAGAAGACTTTCTTCTAGAATTTTTTTTTACTTGTGGCATTGAAACCCAACAATGAGTGTATATCTCGATATCTATAATATATAGACATACTAACCCATTGCGTCAAAGTTATGGTTAGGAAAGACAAGACTTGCTTTCAGAGTTTATATAGCTTCTATATGCAAGAAGTTAACAATGTTTATTTTTTATAGAAGAGTTCAATGATTTTATATGTTCAAAAAAATCCTATCCAAATCGTTTAAATTACATACATGGACCACAAATCAACAACTAAAATTAAAAATTCTAAGGAATAAATTTCCGATTGTGGGAATTTTATGAATTCAAATGCACTGAAAGCATAATTGAATATTTTGCTAGCACAACTATTGTCTAAAACAATACAACGGGGTAAAAGAATACCAATGATTTTGATTAGGTGGCCAAACAATGTAATTCTCAAATTGACACTAGCCATATAGCAATCCAAACCAGCAATAAATCCATTGTCCTAGGGATTGTCCTAAGAGAGATTGCATGAAGTCTTAAGTCAACATTCAGGGTTTTCTCCAAGTGATTCTTAGTTTCCTTTGATGTCCTCTTATTGTAAATTTTCAATTGGAGAGCAAGGAGCTTCACTCAGATTGAAATTCTTTTAGAAACCCCTAAACATGAGTTAAAGCATTGACATGGAACAATTTGTAATAAATCCAAAGAGGAAAAATAAAAAAATGGAAATTGTTCCACATGAATCCATGTATAGGGATGCATGTATATGTTTGCTATGTTAATGAGTTGTTCTGATTTTAATTGCTGGAGAAAACTATGTTGGCAACAACAATTATGAACAACTTGCAAAATGAAATTCTCAAATTGACATTAAACACATAACAATTCAAACTAGTAGTATGATCCATTGTCATAGGAATTGTTCTAAGAGTGTTCACATGAAATCTTAAGTAGCATTCATGTGGAATTGTTTGTAATAAATCCAAAGAGGAAAAATAAAAGATGAGAATTGTTCCACATGAATCCATGCATAGGGATGCATGTATATGTTTGTTATGTTAATCAACTGTTCTAGTTTTAATTGTGGGAGAAAACTCTATTGGAAACAATAATTATGAACAACTTGCACAATGAAACTCTCAAATTGACACTAAATGCATAGCAATTCAAACCAACAATAAATCCACTATCATAGGAATTGTCCTAAGAGAGTTTGCATGAAATATTAAGTGAACATCCATGTGGATGTTCTAAGATTCATATTACTCTCTCTTTAGCTAGCTCTCAATGTAAGAAATAGGATTATACCCATCCATATCTAATCTTGGTAAATTAGTTATAGCCTTGTTGATACCATAGTTTCCAAGAAATGGTTGTATAAAATAAGCATGTATGTCAAACTAAATTGCAAGTATTATGGATAAATTCATTGTCATAGGAATTGTCCTAAGAGAGCTTCCATGAAGTCTTAAGTCAACATTCATTGTTTTCTCCAAGCGATTCTTAGTTTCCTTTGATGTCCTCTTATTGTAAAACTTAAATTGGAGACCAAGGAGTTTCACTCAAATTAAATGCCTTTAGAATCCCCTGGACATGATTTAAAGCATTGATGTGGAGCACTTTGTAATAAATCCAAATAGGAAAAATAATAATAAAATGAGAATTGTTCCACATGAATCCATGCAGAGGGATGCATGTATCTGTTTTCTATGTTAATGAGTTGTTCTAGTTTTAATTGTTGGAGAAAATTCTGTTGGAAACAACAATTATGAACAACTTGCACAATGAAGCTCTCAAATTGACACTAAACACATAGCAAGTCAAACCATCAATAAATCCACTATCATAGGAATTGTTCTAAGAGAGTTCACATGAAATCTTAAGTAGCATTCATGTGGAACAATTTGTAATAAATCCAAAGAGGAAAAATTAAAAATGAGAATTGTTCCACGTGAATCCACACAAAGGGATGTGTGTATATGTTTTCTATGTTAATGAGTTGTTCCAATTTTAATTGTTGGAGAAAACTATGTTAGCAACAATAGTTATGAACAACTTGCACAATGAAACTCTCAAATTGACACTAAACACATAGCAGTTCAAACCAATAATAAATCCACTTCCATAGGAATTGTCCTAAGAGAGTTTGCATGAAATCTTAAGTCAACATCCATGTGGATGTTATAAGGTTCGTATTACTCTCTCTTTAGTTAGCTCTCAATTTAAGAAATATGATTATACCCATCCATATCTAATTTAGGTAAATTAGCTATAACCTTGTCGATACCATAGTTGCCATGAAATGGTTGTATAAAATAAGCATGTATGTTAAACTAAATTGCAAGTATTATGGATAAATCCATTGTCCTAGGAATTGTCCTAAGAGAGTTTGCATGAAGTCTTAAGTCAACATCCATGTGGATGCTCTAAGGTTTGTATTACTCTCTCTTTAGTTAGCTCTCAATGTAAGAAATAGGATTATACCCATCCATATCTAATTTACGTAAATTAGTTATAGCTTTGTTGATACTATATTTTCCATGAGATGGTTGTATAAAATAAGCATGTATGTTAAACTAAGTTGCAAGTATAATGGGTGAAAGGTTTGGAAAGCACACTAGAGACACATTTTAACATGACATTTTTTGGGTAGACTGGATTGATAATGGAAGTGTCTTGATTTTCAGACCTTATAAATGCTAGAAAATTGTTTTTGAGAATTTTGAGGGTATTATGTGCCGTGCGAACCTCCTCACATATTCTTCCATCATGTTGCTCAGTCCATTTGGAAGAGCCCTAAATGATGTTGCGGGAAATATTATTGTAGTGGAGATTATTTTTACCAAGGCCAATTGATATCCTACGTTTCTCAAAACTTGGACCGAGTTGAAGTTGTCTTTGTTTGGATTTAAAAATCCACTAGACTTGGCATGGATTTAAAGTCTCCTTGTGTTGAGTGTGGTACTTCTTGCAGTAGAAGCTTCCTGACTACTACAGTTATGTGAGAAGTAAAACGAGCATGATGTTGATGGAGGTACAAAGTTCCATTCAAAGTGTCACTTCCCACTGCAAGAATTCCAATTACATTGATGGTAAGTAGTGTGGTAGCAAAATTATTCTAATCTAAGGAGAAAGTTGGTATTCCTCTTAATGTAGTTGAGGAAAAGAAACAATTACCCTCTAATACGTATTTTGAGTGCTTCATCGTATAGTAAGTAAACTAATTATTTAACAAAGTAAGTTAGTAAACGAAGAACTTACGTGATATCTACTTCTCTCTATTGAGATTTAGCTTTCTTACTTTGGTTTTATTGCCTCTCTTAAAAGAATAACTAGTGTCTTTTTCAAGCATCAAAGTATATGGATTTGAGCTATGCATCCTTAGAATAATTACAAGCATTAAATCCTATGGTTTTCATCTAACACATCCCATGCAAAGGATTTCAGCTCACACATTCTCTACTAAGGATTTTAGCTATGCATTGTTTGCAATACTGGCAAGTTACAAAATCTATGACCTTACTTAAGTTTCTTTTTTCACGACAGAGGGAATGTGTGTCATGATTTATGGAAGGTTCAGGACCTTTTTCATCTTCACAATAGAGGGAATGTTCCCCAACTTATGGAACCTATGGAACCTTCTATCTGGATGTCTAAAATTTAGGGGCATATCCTTCACATGAGGAAATAAATCTTGTAAGCAAGCCCGATGCGAAACCCCTAATCTTCGAGAGAAAATCGCAGGTCTAGTCCCTCACAGCTCGGCTCCAACGGAGGATCTAATGAGAAGCCCCTGGGAAAAGAAGGAGGATTATTGAGGATGTATGAAAATGGGGGCACCGATATCCACATAAAAAAAGAGGTACCACCAATGAATAACTAAAAGTATGATAATATAAATATGTACAAGGCCCATTTGCAAAAAAACGAAATGACTCCCACAAAGATGGCAACATACCATTGTGGAGTTGGTACAAATATGGAAGGTGTACAAAACGTCCTTAACCAACGTAATCTCGGTGACCTCAGACTCCTCTTGGAAAATATTTTCATATCCATGTAGAGCCATTACCTTAGCCCTTACCGAGTCCTTGGACAGAATAAGCACCAATCCTATGGGTGCCTTGAACCCATAAACCCTTCAACAAGATAAATATTCAAACTTGGAAATGGGTGCCCAATCTTATTTGTTAATAATTCCATAACCTGAACTTATGACCACCAACCCACCAGATAAATACGACTCCTCCATAACCTAAACTTGTGACCACGAGTTCGCACAATGAAGTAAGCCGCCAAACAAGAGGAACCCACGTTAATAGAATTGACCAACTGGAAACCAAATCGAACGAAAATAACAAAATGACCATCAAATAGGAGGAATGCATTAATTATTACAAAAAATGTATGAAGACACGTTTCAGGTTTCTATTCACAAGACCGACAAGGAATCTTTGAGACTTTGTCTCCATTGTATAACGCCTTCAACTTAACAAGATATTGAATTGTCAATTGTTTAAAGTAGATTGTATACTTTATATTCTAGACTCAAAGGCTAAAAAAATGCATACTTCTCTGAATATCTAATTGGATCCCCCTTAGATTTTCAAGTTTAATTCTCATGGTTCTGCAAGATGTTCTACTATTTGATTCTATCATGCAAAGCCACAACCATTACCCTTCCACGATTCTTCACTTCCTCTATTCTCTCCAAAAAAAAGTAGCTTTTTATCCTTAGTCATAGCTAGGTTTGTATAACATCTAGCATGATTGATGTCCTCAATGGGAACCATACATAGTTATATATTACCATGGTAACCATATTACACTTTCCACTAAAGTACTGTATAAGCCCTCTTCAACCGTAAGAGGCATAATCCCCCTTAGATTTTCAAGTTTAATTCTCATGGTTCTGCAAGATGTTCTACTATTTGATTCTATCATGCAAAGCCGCAACCATTACCCTTCCATGACTCTTCACTTCCTCTATTCTCTCCAAAAAAAAGTATATTTTTCTCCTTAGTCATAGCTAGGTTTCTATAACATCTAGCATGATTGATGTCCTCAATGGGAACCATACATAGTTACAGATTACCATAGTAACCATATTACACTTTCCTCTAAAGTACTATATAAGCCCACTTCAACCTTAAGAGGCATAAACTTCTTCCCAGAATTGTAGTGGCATCTACGTGCTTGAGATGTATGATTAAATCATCAAATTGAAGGACCTTCAGGAAGGTCACTCTCTTGTTCTACCAAATGCATATATATTAAGGTCGATGACGTAAAATTGGGCTTGCATGTCTAATTTTATCTAATTTTTGGATATAGTGAGAGGTTATAGACCAATTACCTAGCTTAATGTATTTGACAAGTTGCTAGCTAAATTCCTAGATGACAAGATTAAATCATGGTTGTGAATATATTCTGACAAGAGAAAACTAAGGCTCCTATTGTTAGATGAGAAGACTTTGATTTCCTTGAGGCTGAGGTATCCCAAGCCTCAGGAACATCAAAAGCAAATGCTTCCCATTCTTAAGTCATGACTCATCTTGAATGTATTATTTTGGACTTATATTGATATTTTGCATTGTATGGACATGGAATTATTTTGTACTAATGAAAAAAATTGCTTCAAAAACTGTGTATTTTTTAAGCTTTTGTATTAGTCAAGCTTTTTCCAAGATTTTGTCAAGTTCAAATAGAACTTTTAATCTTGGTCCTCAACAAGGTTTTTGTTGAGCCAAGTTTTGTAACTATGGAAAATGCTTTAGGATATCTTGTTGAGGCCACCATGATGCAAGGGAACATTCAAGGCATCCTAGCTCATGATGATGAGAAATTACTCAATGCTCATCTTGTTGATGATTTTGCTCTCACACTAAAACTTACCCAAAATTATGTTGAAGGAACAATGCAATTTTTGGGCGTATTTGATAGGAATTTAGTAGTTATAGTAAGTGAAGAAAAGGTAGAAGTGCGCAATGCATATATATGGTCACTATCTTGTTCTTCCCAATGCATATATATTAAGGTCGATGACGTGAAATTGGGATTGTATACCACATGTAATCTAAATTTCGGATATAGTGAGAGCTTATAAACCAATTACCTAGTTTAATGTATCTGACAAGGCGCTAGCTAAAGTCCCAGATGACAAGATTAAATCATGGCTGTGAATATAGTCCAACAAGAAAAAATTGAGGCTCCTATTGTTAGATGAGAATATTTTAATTTCCTTGAGGCTGAGGTAGCCCAAGCCTCAGGAACATGAAAAGAAAATGCTTCCCATTCTTAAGTCATGATAAGTCATGGCTCATTTTGAATGTATGATTTTGGACTTATATTGATATTTTGCATTGTATGGACATGGGATTTTTTCCTACTAATGAAAATTTATTTTTCTTCAAAATTTGTGTATTGTTTAAGCTTTTGTATTAGTCAAGTTTTTCCCAAGATTTTGTCAAGTTCAAATAGAACTTTTACTCTAGGGCCTCATCAAGTTTTTTGTTGAGCCAAGCCTTGTAACTATGGTAGATGCTTTAGGATATCTAGTTGAGGCCACCAAGATGCAAGGGCGCATTCAAGGCGTCCTCCCTCATGATGATTAGCAATTACTCCATGCTCATCTTGTTGATGATCTTTCTCTCATCCTAAAACTTACCCAAAATTATGTTGAAGGAATAATGCGATTTTTGGGAATATTTGATAGGAATTTAATCGTAATAATAAGTGAAGAAAAGGTAGAAGTGCTCATGATTGGGAAAGAGGACTTCCCAATTTAGCTTGTTAAAAAGTGGAACGATGTTTTTCAGTCAGGTCATATTATAAGATATTGGGTATTCCCTTTGCAATTGGAATTCTCAAACTTATAGAAATAAGGGTTGGAATGTCAGAATATAACATACTTGGGTACTCCCTTTCGAATTAACATTCTAAAACCTATAGAAATGAGTGTTTCTAGATCAGATTATAAGATATGTGGGTGCTCCCTTTGGAATTTACACTCTAAAACCTATAGAAAAGAGTGTTGAACAATTTTGAAAACAAAATTTAGAGATGAATCGCTCAAGATGTATTGTTGGAAAGTATAATTAGAATTACTATACAAGATGGAATCTTGGAAGTGGGTATTTCTTCCCTACTCTTCATACATCTTTCCTTTTGCATCAAAATATACGAAATTGAAAAATATTATTAGATAGTTCCTATGAGGGAACTAGGGATATAAATACCTCTATTTAGTTCATGGGACATTTGTACATAGCTAAGGGAGCTTGAAGGGCTTGGATAATTGGTATATGAACTCAAGGGGCTTGGCTATTAGACATTTGAACCTAATTGGGTTGTTAGCGCTATTAGTGGGAGAGCATATTGGTAGATTATTATCTGTCACAACACAAAATATATTGTGTGGTATAAAAGGTCCTTTTGGGGTCTATGATATTGTAGGCAAAACCAACACTTTTTATATCTTGAGAGCAAGCGCCCACAAGAGGATTTCAGCAAGCTTACCAGTTAATGTCCATATTTTAACAATGACTCTGCACCATTACTAAGAAAAAGGAGGTATCTAACTGATTAATTCCATGCCCAAGGGGCAGTACTGATTCCTAAGTGGAATGTGTTAGGGAAATTAAAGATAAGGAACCATGGAAAATTCTCATAAAGCATAGGTTGGAAACTGCCTTGAACGTTAATGGAATCAAAGAGCCATTTAGAACCCATGACATTATTGCAGGTTCAATTTCCTTTAAGGTTAGTTTTTCACGAAATTTAGAGAATTTTGGAAAATTTGGCAAGTAGTTTTGCAAGAACTTAATTCAAAATCACATAGGCCATGGAATGGCTGGGATATGGCAACCAAATCAATCTAGACATTTCATACACCGCAAGGTATGGATCTATATTTTTACAAGAAGAAGAGTCTATGAAAGGTTTTCATGTGTGTGGTGATATATAGAAAGGGGTATTTCAAGGATACATAGGCCAGATGCCTCCTCGACATGGAATTAGTCAATATGATACCTCATTTTTCTTACTAACGGTGCAAAGTCATTGTAACACTCTGGACATTTGTTGTCAAGTGGATTGTGTTAGGGCAATGAAATATAAGGAACCATGGAAAATTCTCATAAGGAATAGGTTGAGAACTTCCTTGAATGTTAATGGAATCAAGGAGCCATTTAGAACACATGACGTTATTGCAGGTGTAGTTTCCTTTAAGGTCAGTGGTTCGCAACATTTAGAAAAAATTGGAAAACTTGGTAAGTAGTTTTGCAAGAACTTAATTCATAATCGCACATGCCATGGAATGGCTGGGATATGGAAATGAAATCAATCTAGACATTTCATACACTACAAGGTCTGGATTGATAGTTTTACAAGAAGAAGAGTATACGAAAGGTTTTCATGTGTGTGGTGATATATAGGAAGTGGGATTTCAAGGATACATATGCCAAATGAATTTAAAAGTGCCAAGCTATAGGGAAAAAAACAACTTTCTTCAAGTCATGGGTCTTAGGCCAAATGGTGTTCTATCAAATCCTAGCAATCAGATCCAGATATCATGAGTCAGAGCTAACTAATGGTATTTGTGTAATATCCAAAAACAAGGAAACAATCAAACAAATATTTTGGGGCTATAAAGTGGCTCGGTCTTTGTGGAGATTATGTCATGAGATATATGCATTTTTTTTGCCAGGCCTCTCACTTGGGAGGGAGTGATTCTATGGAATTTATGGATAATCAGACAATATCATAGAGATATACGAAATACTATTAAGATGACACTAATAGGGATCACTTTTCCTAGACATGAAGATGCAAGGAAATATTTAATGAGGAGTCTATCAAACTTCATCTGGAGGAGTTTATTTAAAGGTTACTTGGATGATAAATTTTAGATAGAATGGGCATGCATAGGAGAAATATAGATTCTCTTGAGTTTGGTGCTAACTTTCTAAAGCGGTCATGTTGAACTTACTTACCTATGTAAGACAGGATGCCAACTTAGTTGCTTTGTCTTCCGATATAATATTATTTTCAAGAGAAAAAAAAAAGTCAAAAATTATTTAGTGGAGGCCAATAATGGTTAAGGCAATGTATAAAGAAGAACCACTCAATCAAACAATCTCAAAGAATATGTCATGTATAGGAATATATAACATGTTTTGTTTTATCAAAATAAAGTGATGCAAGAAAGTAGTTCTTGGTTTTTATCTTCATACAAGTTTCTCAAAAAAATTAAGCAGGGCAACCTGAATCTTCCTGCCCAAGCTCAAATGCATAATGCTTTCGTATTTTTCCTGAAATGGAGGTAAGGGTGACATTAGTTGGTGAACACACAGTAGCCCTTTAAAAGTTGGGCTAGCTTGATTCTTGGAATATAGAAAATGTTAGGAGTACAAAAAATGTTGAAAGTTGTATATAATTATGTAACTGAGCATTGAGCACCTTATGGAAGGAAAGTAATCACCGTCCATAAATAAACCCAGGGAGTACCTATATAATTGATTCATTGAAACCTTGAATTTTGTTGAAATTTCCAATAGTTCAAGGCATGTACAATGCAGTGATAGTCAAAAGAAGCAGACCGCCACCTTCCCTTCATAAATGTTGAGGGAAAAGCATATCAAGGACCAGAAATAAACTAATAAGGAAATAATTTCTTTAATACAATAGATAATATCATTTGATTAACCCAACATGGCCTTAGTTTGATGGTAAGGTCAATGGAGTATTAATTTGTCCCAAGGGTCTCTCTGTGGTCTGCCCTGCTTGAATGGCATGTCAAAAAGGGAACAGGTCAAGAGCAAGTCATGTTCAATTTTTGTGGAATAGATACCCTTAAGAACTTCCTGTTAAGCCTAAGGAAATCCATGTTATGCAGTTTAGCTCACAAACTAAAGTCATGTTTCTCAAATCAACCTCCCGGAGAAAGAAATCATTTTGGTCGTAAGCGAAACAAGGACTAGAGTTGGTTAGGTTAAAAGTTTGTATGCCTCTATTGGTTTGATCTAGCCACACCAAATTACGAACCAAGCGTATTTATGTAGTATGAAAATTACGAACCGATCATGTTTATGTAGAATGCATAACCACCAAGGGAATCATCCAAAGGCAATCCAAAGTCTTATCATTGGCTATTGGATTTATTGAAGCCAATGTTATTTAGAAGGGGACATTTTACAGAGTTGATTTAAGATTCGAAACAACATAAATGTCTTTACCCATCTCTGAACATTTCAAGTAATCGTGCTTCATCGCAGTAAAAGTGACAGATTCACAACAGAAGAAAAACATAAAAACGCTTGTTGATGTCGTAAAATAGGGGCAGAGTTGCTACAATGAAAAATAAACATTTGAATTAAATGAAAAAAATGATTCAAATTCCCCACATTGATACCTCTCATTTTCCAAATATATAAGTCATAAGTGGCATATGGTTTCATTTCTCAACTTGATTATTTAACTGAATATGACTATGATATTCCCACTTGACCCTAGTTCCATTTCCTAACTTCATGCTTTGATTGCATATGCCTATGATCACCCCCCAAACTTGACACAATGGCTGCCTATGCCCATCTGTGAAGCCTCGATCTTACTCACAGACCTGTAACAAATTTAATTAATTATTAAATCCACCATCATTTCAGGAATTTTCTTTCAAAAATGTTCCATATGAGCTGAATGGGTTCACAGATCTCACCTGTTTGTAACGAACATCCTAAATCAGAAGCTTGTTATGCAGAAAAGAATAAGTCATTTTGAAGAAGTTCCCCCTCCTCTAGTGTGGCGCCCTCCCCACATCATATTGATTTATGAATATATCAATAGGTGTCTTTGTCTATACTTGTATATATCGACCACTCTCTGCAATAAATAGATGTATGCTCCACTCCTTATCACAATATATGCAACTTAAAATGAATAATACATGGTGAATCTTACATGAAAGCTTTGATTGAATCTCAATCATTATAAAGGATTTCATGTTTTATTAGTTTTTGTAATGATTAGGAGATGGTCCAAACTTAACCTGGTAGGCATACAAAACGTCCTTAACCAGGACACTCTCGATGACCATAGATTCCTCCTGGGAAACCTCGTCATATTGACGAGAGCCAGACCCTAACCCTAAAGTCTTAAAATTCCAAAACAACCACAAAAACCTCCTCTTGTTCATTTTCTTTGTCGAACCTCTGCAGCTTGCCAATAGTGTCGTTGTCTCGTTCTCGTGGGTATGTGAGTACAAAGCAAATCAGGTGGAAAAATGAAGACAATCTTAGCCTCACAGAAGATGGACATCCCAGAAGGGGTGAAAGTGAAGTGAGGGAAAAACAAATCAAAGTTACAAGTGCTCTTTCAAGCACATGAATCTCGATTTTTAGCTCATGGAGGGCGACAGAAAGTTGAAGGTGGGCGCTTGGTTTGGATCTAGGAAAACCATGGATTCCACTCACAATTCTACCGTACAAACAAAAAATTTGCCATTAAAGACCATACGAAAACCTATGAAAGAGCCTATGCGCCCACAGTAGTAGCACGAATAAGCCCCTCCCCATTCTTCGCTCCAATTAGGTTTAAGGACAATGGAACAAAAAGAAAACGAACCACAAATAGACAAACAACGAGACAAAGAACAGGCGAATAAAAAAAGTTTGGTGTAGAGATGTGTGACTTTTTTATTCATTAGGCCGATGAGGAATATTTTGAAGCTTCGTCTCCATTGTTTAACACTTTCGACGTAATTATAATATATTATAAAGTAGGTGAGACTTAATGTACGTTCTTTTTTGCTGAGATA
Source organism: Pseudotsuga menziesii (assembly GCA_001517045.1). Classification (NCBI taxonomy): domain Eukaryota; kingdom Viridiplantae; phylum Streptophyta; class Pinopsida; order Pinales; family Pinaceae; genus Pseudotsuga; species Pseudotsuga menziesii. Next base: position 51,155 of record LPNX010728162.1, read on the forward strand.
AATATTGTGCTCTTTTTTATTCACTTTCACATAGATTTGTTTGCATTTAATTAAATTATAATTATAATTTTACTTTAGCATAATTAATTATTTTGTAGCAGGTAAAAGTAGATGTTATAAGTTAAGTGCCACTAAATATTCGTTTGTCTATAGTTTATTATCGCATGTAAACTGAGATATACTTTTCCTCTTCTCCCCAAAATTTAGTTAAATTTTACACTAGCACACCCACATAATTTGTGGATGGATCACGCTCATAGGGATCAAATGGTTGAGAGAGCTATGGAATGGAAGACAATTTAAAAGTTCTTTTTTATTCTTCATATTTTTCTTGTTAAACGTGTTCAATTGTGAGTTATCCATGCCTAGCTACATGTTATCACGGATATTCTTCATGTTATCCATTTATCATATCGATGATTTTTTATATTCTTTATTTTTTATCTCACATTCTTCTAGTTCTAGTTATCTTCCATGAACTCTTGGTTATCCATTCATCAACTATGAGTTATACATGCATAGTTACTAGTTATCCATTCAACACCTACCGAATATTTTTTATGTTCTTTTTTTTTAACAATTGTTTGTTTCCAATTTTGAACGACTGCCATAAAACGAGCATAGATCCAAATCCCAGGCTCTATCAAGCGCCGAGAGGGATCAAATAGTTGGAGGTGCAGACCTCTTCTTAAGTATTGCACTCAACTATCAGCTCAAACCAAAAGGCACATTTTTTTATTTAAGGTCCACAAATAATATTTTTATTATTAATATTTAATACTATTTATGGCTGCATATAATATTTTTTATTTTGTTAGGAAAAAACATTAAAACATCTCCCCCATACATAGTTTTAAAACCATGTGCAAGGCCCTCCTAAAATCATGGGTTGTTTAGGAGGCCTTGCACATGGTATTAAAACCATTTGCAACTACCTCTTAAACCATGTACAACAAAACCATGGGCTATTTAGGAGGCCTTGCACATGGCTTTAAAACCATTTGTAAGGCCCTCCTAAACCATGTACAATAAAACCATGAGTTTTTAAGAGGCCTTGCACATGGTTTTAAAACCATGTGCATGACCAACATTGTTTTTGCCGATAATTCAATTTTTTATTTTTATTATTTTTTATTATTTTTTATTATTTTGTTAAGTAGAAACATTACAACATCTCCCCTATATTATCTTGTTTTATGGCAGATAATTAAATTTTTTATTTATTTTTTATTATTTTGTTAGGTAGGAACATTACAACATCTCACCTATATTAGATTGTTTTTGTGGCCGACATTTATTTTGGAAGATAATTAAAAGTTTTGTTTTTTATAGCCGACATCTATGTAACTTTACGTAACGTTACGTTACGTAACGTTACGTTACATAACGTTACAAGATCTCCCCAATACTGGGTTGTAAAGCGCCTCTCGACGCAATCAGTACACTTGTCTTATTCATGTCCATTGATAAAAAAATGATAGGTCGTAGTCCACCCCAAATCTCAAATAAAAATGTCTATCGATGTAAATACACTTTAATTTATTAAATATAATAAGAAGAAAAAATTATAAATTTAGTAAGAAAAAAAAATTATAGACTTTAATTTATTAAATATAATAAAAAGAAAAAATTATAAATGTAATAAGAAAAAAAATTATAGATACAAGTGAGGAAAAAATAACCATCCTAATTCTAAAAGATGAAAGGGAGGTATAAAATAACCATGCTAATTCTAAAAGATGAAAGGGAGTATAAAATAACTATGTTAATTCTAAAAGATTAAAGCAAAGTATAGTGAAGGACGCTGCTTCCTGTAGCGCTCTTTCTTTCTCGTAATTATCTTTTACATGTATCTGAGACATTACTTTGTATCCTTTTCTGACTGGAGGAGGAAAGTGCCCCATCCTACTCCGACCAAGTTCGCATTGATCAACTCGGGTAGATCTGAAAGGATTAATTCTAAAATATGAAAGGAAAGTATAAAATAATCATATGAATTCTAAAAAATGAAAGCAAAGTATATTAATAATAATAACAATACTAAATAAATTCTAAATAAATTTGAAAATAGTAATAAAAAAGTATAATTTTATTATACTTTTATTTGTAGACTTCAAAATATATAGCTTTCAACGAAGTTTATTTTTGATGAATTTTAAAAACAAGTATGGCCTCAATATCACAATTTATTATTAATTGATTTGAGTATTGCAAATTCGTTGTTTATCATTGAAAAATGCACAGGTAGATGTAGGATACGGTATATTTACTAGGTATTTACTTGAACATGTTACTAAATAGATACAAATTAATAAATTAATATCAATATTAAAAGTGTTGTAATGTAATTATTTATTAATTGATTTCATTATTTTAATTAAAATTAAGTACAAATATATTTATAGTTTTTTTAATTAAATTTGTTTTTAACAATTACATATAAAACTATATAAATTTAGTCTTTTCACATTTATAAAAGAATCATAAAAATAAAATTTATTATTTTAAAAAACTTTAAAAATATTTTTTTTATTTTGTACATAATTTAATTTAATAATTATTTATTACAAAATTATAAATAACTTTATAAAACTATTAATTATAAAAGCCAAAAATATTTATATACAATATCATAAAATTATTAAAACCAACTATACTTAAATGTATTTATGGATGAGTATTATTTAACTTTCTTACACCATTATGAACCATTTACAGATAATTGAACCCAATTATCCTTGAATTTGACATTGGAAATATCATCATAAAACACTCACATATAATTGAAACCAATTATTCTTGAATTTGACATTAAAATTTTAAAATTATATTTACATTAAAATATTTAACAAATATTTAAATATAAATAATACAATAATAATTTATGTAAAAAAAAAGTAAAAAATTATAATATTGACTAGAGATTATATATATATAGTGTGTGTGAGATCACCAATGACATGGAGCAAGGATGGCGAGGAGCGAGGGTTTAGCAGGTAGCAGTAGGGATGGCGAGGTCTTTTAAATTTTTAGGGCTTCAAAAGGGACCACCTCCCTCTCCGACGCAGCATGCAAAGCGAGGATTTAGCGACACCTAGCAAAAAGGACGAGCACATGGAGGAGAGGGTGGATTACACGGAAGAGCCCCTAGAGGGACAACGCATCTTTTTGGTCTCATCGTGTTTGACAGAAGTCTTGCCATCACAGTCGACAGAACCAATAGCTCTGGCAACCTCATCGGCTGGGTCCAACAGGAACGGAGCAATTATGGAAACGGAATGAGCTGGTAAAAAACCATCGGTGAGCGGAGATCTTTTTACATGAGGAGATCATCTACAGACGGCTAGCTCAAAACCTAGGCTGAGGGGCTCTTTCGCTTTTCAAAACAAGTTCGTAGACGGACCGCAAACCCTTGCCCGCGGAATTTCAGCCAGAACCCTTTGAGCATGATTTTCTCCATGCTGAGGCTCAGACAATCTTTGTGGAAAACCTAGAGCCTTGGTTCAACACAGAACCCACCCTAGACGCGGAGTGGTCGGACCTAGATTGGCCTTTTGCACAACAGACGTCTCCATAAACCCTATCGACCCAAAGTCTGGAAGGGTTTATCGCTTCCTTTCTGCAAATCACCAAGCAACAGGGCTCTCCAAACCTAGCAACAGGTCTGGATCAGGGAAAGCTCAAATCCCCTCACAGCCCCCCGAAGGCCCCAGCGCAGATGCAAAATAAGCCTAAGTTCCTGAAGAACTTGAAGGAACCCCTCAACCTAGTCTGCAGGGAAACCGTTTCAGTGGCCCAAACCCTAGAGATGGCTGAAACAACGTTGGTGGGGCGGATAAGAGGAAATTACCCAAGCAGAGACGCATTAAAGAGATGGATGAAAATGAAATGGGAAGGTTTTCTGAGTTACTTACCATAAACCCTAGTCCTTTCACGGGGATGGTTCATCTTCAAGCTTGAATCTAAGGAGGACATTAACAGAATACTGTAGAAGCCCTGTAGCTTTGTTCATACGCCTATCCTCTTCAAATCTTGGACCCCAATGTTCGACGCAGATACAGAAAAATTCAATGACATCCCAATCTGGGTCCTCCTAGGTTTGTCGTGGGAATTTTGGAACTAGGATTCCTTCAGGGACATAGGGAACGCCCTAGGAGTCTTCATCGACGCAGACATGTCATTTGAGCAGACCGGAAGAATGTCGATGGCCAGAATACTGGTTTCCCTAAATGTCAAAACCAGCCTGAGAGAAGACTTGAGCTTCATATGGGGCCAGAGGAACAGAAGGTAGAAATTGGACTACGAAGGAATACCCTTCCACTGCCACAGGTGTCACCAATATGGACACATCGCAAAACAATGTCATCTCACTTTTAAAAAAAAATTTGATAAATCGAGGAAAAGACCGGTGGAACCGAAAGGGAAAATCCTAGAGAAGGATGGCTCTCCAGTTAGAACATGGATTGCGCCAGGGTCAGCGACAAAGCAGCATGAACCCCTGCCACTGTTCCAGCATGAGGATCCTCCCCAGATCACAGAACAAGCTCAACTAGAAAGCGAAATGCAACCACAAGAAGAACCACCTCTTGATCCGGGTAAGATTCTTGACACACTTCCCCCTATTTCAGATCTAGAAGCTTCATTTCATGCACTCTCTGTCGACTCTCAAATCCTTTGCAATGAAGAATTGAAATCCCCAAACCCCTCCTGTAACACCCTCCGGCATTCACCTCTAGAACCCCTGCCTCCCCATTTTGTCAGCCCACTTCTGGCCTCTTCCACCCCCCTTCAAAAGCACCCACCAGAAACCTTGGCCCCCTCCACCTCAAGTTCCCCATCCATCTGTTTCTATCACAGATCCAGGGATATACCTCTCCTTGACTTACCAAGTGGAGGTCTAGAAAAAAACCTTGGAAACCCCAAAAAGGGGAAAGGGAGGAGCAGGCCCTCCCACCTTTCTTCGGCCCAGAACTGAGCCATCAAGGATGTAGCGGAAGGAAAACAAAAGTCAATTGTAGGGGCGCTTAAAGTAGCGAAAGCCTCAGATAGAGGCTCCCAATGAAACTACTTTCCTTTAACTGTAAGGGTTTGGCAAGTAAACCCAAAAAACTTTCCCTAAAACGGTTGCTGAGCCTTCAGCAACCCAATATCTTCCTCCTTCAAAAAACAATGGGAACGAAGGAGGAAATCTCCCGTCTTCTAAAAGACGTTCTCCCCCTTGACGACTGCCATGCAGTCAGTGCAAGAGGACACTCGGGAGCACTTGCCCTCGCCTAGAAAATTAAGACAGTAGAAATTCTAAACATTTGGGGGTTTTTTCATGCAGACCTAAACCTATCATTCACAACGGTAAACATATATGGACCCTACAGTGAAAGGGTAGACTACTGGAACATGCTAAAACAAAAAACCTTTCTAAAAAATGAAAACCTTTTTCTGGGAGGAAACCTGAACTTCACCTTAGGAAACTTAGAAATTTGGGGCCCAAATGCAAGAAATGACTCGCTCTCTGATTTCTTTGAAAACCTCCTAAGGGCAGTGACTGGTAGATATCCATCCCACCAAGATAAAACACACTTGGACTAACAGAAGAAGTGGGGAAGGACGTATTGCGAAAAGATTGGACAGGTTTCCGATAAATGAAGGCCTTCTGGAAAAAAACTTAATTCTCAAACAATGGGTTGAGTCTAGAGGGGACTCTGATCATCTCCCAATTTGCATGGAAGTTCTAGGAGAACCGGAAAACCCCCCATCTCGTTTAAACTGTGTGCGTCCTAGTTGAAAGAAGAATAAGTCTCTGACATGATAAAGACAATATGGATGCCCTTCAACCCAGATGAAGGTTCTTTCACAGCTTCCCATTTCGTCAAAAACCTTACTCCGACCAAAAATAAAATTAAGGAATGGGCCTTCAAAAAAAGGAGAGGAATGAATAGGACTTGATTCAAACGGAAAGGGAAATCACCCACCTACAAAACTTAGAAGGAGGGGGATATGCGTCATTGGAATCAAAGCTACAACTCGACTCCTTGGAAGCTAAAAAGAGGAAGCTTCTCTTGGAGCAAGAAGAGATCTGGAGGCTCAAGAGCCGGGAAATTTGGCTAGAAAGTGGAGACGAGAACACAAAATTCTTTGAGGCCTTTGCATAGCGCAAGAAAGCACAAAACACTATTTGGAGCCTTCGGAATGAAGAAAACGAGGAAGTTACCTCGTTTGAATTGAAGATCTCGCCTCACTGAGCACTGCTCGCTTCAAAAATCTCTTCAAAGAAGAAAACAGATCAAATATGGCTGACATCATTTTTCTATCCCAATTCTTCCTTGGACTCATCACCCCAGAAGACAATCAGGAGCTTATGGAAGAGTTTCAGATGAGGAACTAAAATAAAATCTTCACAGTTTCCAGAAGGACAAAAGTCCAAGCCCAGATGGTTGGCCCATCGAATACTTTCTAGCCCACTATGAAACCATAGGACCAGACCATTTGCACCTTGTCAAGGAATCCGGAAGAGGAGGACTTGTGAATCCCCCTCTAAACGCCACTTTTCTTGCGCTTATCCCAAAATCTGACAACCCTATCTCCCTGAATGACTTTCGACCAATTCTTCTCTGCAATGTAACCTACAAGGTAGTGGCCAAGATAATTGCAAGAAGGCTAAAGAAAGTGTTGTCCAAGGTAATCTCTAAGGAACAATTTGGCTTCCTAAAAGGCAGGAATATCCACAAAGCCATCGGTGTTGCTCAAGGCCTCCATACCCAAAAAAACAGCAAAAAGGAGAGGAACCACACTCAAAATCGATCTGTCAAAATCCTTTGATAGAGTGAACTGGCTCTACCTTAGGATGTTGATGACACACATAGGTTTTGCTTACAGCTTCATAAAGTGGATCATCAGCTGCATATCAACATCCTCTTTTGTTGTCCTCGTAAATGGTTCCACATATCCCTTCTTTGGAGCAGAAAGAGGGTTGCACCAAGGATTCCCTCTATCCCCACTACTCTTTTTGCTAGTAGCAAAAGGCTTAAGTCGAGCCTTAACACATGAAAAGAGGCAGGGATCCTTTAAAGGGATGGCTCTCACAAACAATCTCAGACTCTCACGCCTGCTCTTTTTCGATGATATCTTGATTTTATGCAATGGCTCAAGAAGAGATGCAGAAACTCTGGAAAAGACCCTGCAACTCTTCAAAAAGGCGACAGGCATGCAAATAAACAACCTCAAATCCTCCCTCAACTAACCTCGTAACAGAGGAAGAAAAAACCAGGTATGCAACAATCTTTCCCTACGAGCACAAGCCACTAGATGCAGGTATTAAATACCTCGGGTTTCAGCTAAAACCCAATGGTTACACAAAAAAGGACTAGGGTTGGCTCATCGCAAAATTGGAAAAAAGACTAAACATTTGGAGCCATCATTGGCTATCAAGAGCAGGAAGATTAGTTTTGATTAAATCGGTACTCGAAACAATACTGGTTTCTTAGATGTCCTTGGCATGGATCCCCAAGGGCATCCTAGAACGTACAAGGAAAATATGTTACAGATTTCTTTGGTCACGCAACTCAACAACTTTTGTCTCACCCTGGGTAAGATGGGAAAGCTTGGAAAAACCAAAGTCTCAGGGAGGATGGGAGATAAAACACGTACATCTTTTTGCAAAATCCTTGGCAGCAAAACTGAGTTGGATACTAATGACAACAAAGAACCTCTGGACAAAAGAGATCAGCCATAAATACACCCTTTCGGACAATCTCACAGAATGGATCTGAAACCCGGCAAAAAGCATAAAAGGGGCCTCAACAATTTGAAAGGCAGTCCTCTCATTCCCTGTTATTGAAAATGGCCTAGTCTGGAGAATCGGTCAGGGAACTCAAGTCCGCCTTGGTGTAGACCCTTGGATGGGCTGTCAAAATATAAACACTCTCCCTCCTCCCCTTATCCAAGCCCTAAATGAAGAAGGTATTTTTCATCTAAACCAAGTAGTGGACCATGACACCACCACTATGTGGAATCAAGAATGGAAATCGACCACAGAGTTGGGTCTAAGTAATGAGTTAAGTCCTTTGTGGAACAACTACATCTATTCCCTCCAAGTTTCCCACGTTCGCATCTCTGACAGACAAGACGAGCTCATATGGTCCCATGCACCAACAAGGAGATACTCACCAAAATTGGGATACAAATTCCTCACATTCCTAGCAAGGCGGGATGTCGAACCCTGGTGGTGGAAAAAAGTCTGGAAAATGCATTTCCCTCTAAAATCTAGGATCTTCATGTGGTGTGTTCTCTCTGGAAAAGCCCCCACTTGGGACAGAATGAAACGAAAAAAGGTGGAAAGCCCAAGAAGATGCCCTATCTGCATGCAAAATGAAAAAACCATCCGACACTTATTTCTAAAGTGTCCCTTCCAAAAGAAATCCTGGACTGAAATCTCAGACACACCAGCCTTCCCCGACTCTGGAACAGAAACTCACTTGAAGAAACCTGGAAAAAATGGAAAAACTCCCCTCAAGCATAACTCTTCCGAGCTTTATCTCTCATCCTCATCTGGGGCACTTGGGTGGCCAGGAACAAAGCAATTTTCGAAGACAAAACTTCCAGCCCGAAATGCACAGCCCGTCTCAGCGTGGAAATCCTTTCTCATTACCCCTAGGAAAATAACCCACCTTCCCCACGGATCATCAGAGAAGAACAAATAAACAAATCACAACCATAGGCCTTTTTCGACAGAGCCTCAAAGGATGGGTTTTGTGGAGGAGCAATCCTCCACCTATCCGAACAACACTACTTTCACGTACAACTGGGCCTGGGACAGGGCACAAACAATTATGCAGAGCTTCTCACATTTGCAAGAGAAAGGAATTGCACCCACATACAAATTTTTGGAGACTCATTGCTAGTCATAAATTGGGTCAGCGAAATCCAAATCTGTCACAATTCCTCTTAGCAATTTGCTTGAAGACACTCGACGTGTTCTCAGCGTTTTTGACTCCTTCTAGTGTCAACGTGTCTCCAGGGAATGCAACACTACAGCAAACAAGCTCTCAAAAGAAGGCCTAATTCTGTTACATGGCCATTGGAAGATCACGGAATACATAAACGACACATTTCATGCCTTCTACCGTAGGCCTTTTGTTGATGGTCCTCGGATGAGCTAAAGAAGTAGCCTTATTTCTCTATCTTTTTGGGAACTTCGTTTTTTCTCTCGACCTTTCTGGGACTGATACACAGATACAATCATGGTATAATTTTCAGCAGAAATGAAATTTTAATGTCTCGAAAGGCATAACTATTGTAGTTTTTCTCTTTTTTTGAAAATACTACAATATGGAACAATAGGAAAACATGCCTTATTCAGAAAGAGCTTGAAAAAGCACTTCTGCGCTATGTAAATTGGTTATCAAATAATTAAATTATGTTTTTCTTCCTGGAAAAAAAATATAGCGTGTGACAGTGAAATCTCTCTTTTATCTACTCTCTACCATTATATATTTCGTATAGAAACCCTAAATACTTTAGCTAATGAGCCCATAAGTCCCCTTGGATGTCCATATTAAAATACAAACATAAAGTAATATTTTATTTGTATTCTAAACCTTCATATATTTTATGTATATACTCTAAAATACGTCAACCACTGAGATGTCCCATGGGTCCCCTTGGACAAAGGGATATTCAAATGTACATAAAAAGAAACATAAGTATGTTATTCTATTTCATTATATACCATAATAACAGAAAAATACTATATTTTATTTCATTATATACCCAAAGAACACAAGAATACTATATTCTATTTCATTATATACCCTAAGATAACTTCCATAGGTCCCCTTGGACTAAAAGATGTTCAAATGTTCATTAAGAAACGAGCATACTATATTTTATAAGTAATTATGTGCAAGTTATTACCCTCCTTGGGTAATTGGTGGATCGGAAATGGTGGAAAAGTAAAAATTAGGGGAGAACCCTTGGTTAGGATGTGCAGGCCTTCAATGGATGATAGAAATTACGAGGGGGTTTTCCTCATAGCTGATGTAGGTAATCATAACTTAACTTTAATCCATTAATCCGGCACAAAGGATGGAAATTTGCTCGTTCTCTAGGTTTTGAAGGATTGGATGAGACTAGGGTTGTTACATTCACATATTACAACTTAACTCAATCAGACTGAGATGAGAAGGACGCCCCTATCTTGCCTAAGAACCCAGGTCCACGAAATTAGAAAGCAAAATTTGGCTACAAAGTGATGTTCTCTGAGTTTAAAGGAGAGCCATTCTGGTGTGGAAAAGTATTTGAAAGATTAAAGATCACCCAAAAGCAAAATTGTTTGTGGCTTGCTCTTAGGAAATAGATTTTGACCTCGAATGTTTTTAGTTCGGCTTGGCAGGGACCACGTAGAAGTGTTGTGTAAAACAGATAAAGAAACAGTTGACCATCTTCTGGTCTTCCGCCCTTCGCGCGAGGTTTGGAAGGAATCTGTATCTTTAACTGGAGGGGGATTATGGCAGAGAAACTCTTTAGAAAAGTGGTTTAAATTTGGTGGGAAGAGAAGTCTTTGAAGGCTCATAGATCCCTTCCTTGCAGAGTGTGTTGGGCAGTTTGGCTCGCCGGGATGTCAGTGATATTTCAGAATTAAGGAAGTACCCACTTTTCAAGTGATCCATCAGGTAAGGACAGTAGTTAGACACAAACCTCCATGGATTGTTTCGGAGTTGGTTATAGACGAATCAAAGCCTTTGGGCATTTTCTGATGGTTCCTGTCAGGGGTCCCAGGCACATGTGCAGAATGCATTCTATATCTCTCAGCTGGTCATTTTTGGAGTATAAGAAACTTTTGGGCCTTGGGCCTGGGTCCAATATCTGGGCAGAACGAAAATCCCTTTTGATTCTGGCAGTTGAAATAAACGTGCAGGGTATCCAGATTTATGGTGATTACCGGTTTGTTATGGACTGGGTTAATGGTAAATCAAAACTTAATATATTTGCTCTGGAGCCTGTATTTAATCAAATTGTGGAACCGAAAAGGCCCTTTAGCTTCTGCACCCATGTATATGGACATTTAAACCAACTCCTTGGCTTGGTATCAAAATGGGACCTGGAAGAAAGAGTGAGTTCCTTTACTACTGTTGAAAAGCCATAGGGAGTAGGCTGCCCCCAGCCACAACATCCATCTTAGCATAGATCGAATAAAACGAGACGATCCTGCTTCTGCTGATTATGTTAGAGGTCTCTTTCTGTGATTACAGTGGTTGTTTGTCTTGCAAATATGTCAGATTTCAGAGTTGATTGGGATTGGGGGGCTTTAACAATCAGAGTTTTGGGCATGAAGGCCAGTGATGTTTCTATTTTGATCAATAATGTATAAACGGGACAACTGTTGTACTGTTGTATATGTCGGGCTAGAAGTTCATAGGACTTGGGATTCTGAACTGTCTTGGGAGCAGTTTTTGTCTTGCCCTCCAGGCATTGCTGAATGTAGTTCTAGTTCGGGGCCTGAAGGCCAGTGATGCTTCTATTTTGTTCAATATGTATAAATGGAACTAGTGTTGTACTATTGTATAAGTGGCGCTAGAAGTTCATAGGACTTGGGATTCTAAAATGTTGTCAAAAGGAGCAGCTTTTGTCTTTCCCTCTGGGCATTGCTGAATGTAGTTCTAGTTCTATCTCTTCTCAAAATAGATTTTGTTTTTTATTTTTTTAAATATGTGCAGGACTATTGATACAAATAAATAATAATAATGATAATCTAATTTAATAACACAGCCTAGCCAGATGTCAAATTGATAGAGAAGAATTCATTGTTTGTGGAACAAGGGACCCCTACTTATAGAAATTTTAATGCTTAGTCTATAGAGGTGTACATACTCTACTCCTCTAGATTCAACATGTAATGTCCAAAGAAGAAACACCAGTTCTTAAACATTGGTCAGACTCAAAGCTCTACTGACCCCCTTTTTGTAGAATAAAGAACTCATCTACAAAGATGTCCATATCCTCTCCCTGTCTGGATATACACATTGTAATCTTATATATAAGATTTACAAAGAACCCATCTACAGGGATCTGCATACCCTACCCCCTATGGAGATAAAAGATTTACAGTGTATACCTCCAGAGGAAGATGAGTATGCACATCTCTGTAGATGGATCTTTTATTCCACAAACAAGGAGATCAATAAAGCTTTGAGTGAGCCCAATAGTTATATATATATGTATTTTTTTTCTTCATGCACCCTTCACGGGAGACACTAAGCATCGTGCAGACACCCAGCGTGGACATTAGATTGATGATACTGCATACCTCCCACTCATTCGAGAGATGTCCCATTGTCCCATTCACACACTGCCATAGAAAGATACCCACAACAATTTGTCCCAGCATAGAGATGCCTCCCACCCACATTAAGCGGTCATCAGTTCTCTGTTAGGAGAGCTCCAGTTGATTTCCCCGAGCTCCTCCATGGAGTACCTAGTTGACCATAGCAGTCTAGAGCTTTTCCTATAGGACATTGTCAGGGTTGGTACTGAGTCACACACTTATGGATGACGAAATGGATATTCTTTCTTTCAACTCTGCACCTACTTCAACTTCTAGTGTAACATTATATTTCTTTTTATCTATGTTAGTCAAAAACATAATTTTTCTTCTCATCCATATTTTCCTTTTGGCACTTTGGGAATTGCCTCAGCACTCCCACACTACTACTACTGTAGTTTGTTTTACTCTTGTGTCCCATTGATGTACGTCACATTGCTGTATTTCTCCTCATTTGTGGATATTAATAAATTTATTTTATCTTATATAATATGTTTAAGAATTAAAATATTAATGTATATAGGTGCAGAGTAATATTAGGCCGGTGAGCTAGATTGAGTGGTTGAGTGCTGTGAGCTACAAGTAGGAGGTCACAGGGTCAAGTCCCCATACTGACTATCTATATGAATGTTTAGAGGCTCACACTGTCCCCACCAGGTTAGGTTGTCAAAACTGCAAACGAACGGTTTACCCCAGGTACCATCCTCAAAATGAAGAAGATTTCCCATTATGTGTATTCCATCAGACAGAGAAGTTCAAAGTAATATTAAAAACATATTTAATTTTAACGATGTCTAAACAAGGTGGAGAAGTCCATTCACATGGTGGTGAGATTGTGCATTTCTTATCCACTTAGTTTCGCTTACCCACTTAGTTTCGCTTACCTTGATTGGGAAAACCCCAAACACAAAATGTTCCTAGGGAGCACTCGGTGCATCCAATTCAGAAAGTGGTGCACCCAAATTCAGTGTGCATCCCTCTTGGGGAGGGATGCGAATACATCAACCCCAATTTTGAATGAATTTTATTTTGCATGTCCAAGAATATTTATAACGACCCTTTAGGACGCCTAATAGAGTGCTATCATCATGCATGATCACCAGTTTGAAATGTCCATCCGTCCAAGCACTCTCTTACATCTACATCATGGTAACGAAAACACAGATCTATCTCTATAATAATATAGATGTTCAAACAATATAGTACAGATGTAATATAGATGGAAATATAGTACAAAACCAGACACCAAAATTCTATTTCACATGCTTTGCTCCATTATTTACCGCCAAGATATTCAAAAAGAATTACTATGTTACAATTTACAGATATCTCTTCCATAGCATGCATCAATATAACGTTATGTGCATTGCTTATCAAAGCTGACATAGCATTTCAGAAAATTACACTCACAGTTGTATTGACTAAAATGCATAAACAAGATTAAGATGCTGCCATATTTTAAAAACGTATAAAACTCATTGCCTGTAAACTCTATTTTAATGCCTCTGAAATCACTCCCTCAATTGCTTTTCCTTTTGTTCTTACTATTGTGAGATTTTGGCTTTATTTTTGGTACTGCAGTTTTCTCTGACAATGCCTGCCTCACACTTTTACCTTGCATTTGCTTAGTAAGCTTCATCACATTGGCCAACCCCTTTTTGGCAATAGACCTCTTTTCTTCTCGTCGGTTCAGCATCTTGGCATCAAGTGGCCAGTAAGCATATGGTTCAAGTTTTCCTTCTCTCTTAATATCACCACCAGCTTTCTTGCTTTTATATTCAGTACCAGTGTAGGCCCATCCCGATTTGGCAGTCTTCTGTCGCTTGTGACTAGCCTTCGACATTGATGCAGAAGTTGCTTGAGATTTTGACTGTCCACTCCTCTGACTCCGACTATCTGTGTCTNACATTGAATCCATATGTTGATTATGAATATAACGGGGAATTTGTGGGGTCATTCTATTAGGGACCTTATTATTACTCGGATTGAAATTTTTGGCAGTCTTCTGTCGCTTGTGACTAGCCTTCGACATTGATGCAGAAGTTGCTTGAGATTTTGACTGTCCACTCCTCTGACTCCGACTATCTGTGTCTTGTCTTAGTTCAATGTCTGTTGCTCGCCTCTTCCGTGAATGTCTCACTTCATCCTCATTTATAACTAAACGCCCATCAGGATCAAGTACCATTTCGTCATCACTGTCAGACCTCTGCCCTTTACGTTGTTGAGCTTTTAACATAGACCTAGTTTTTTGTTTATCCAACAAGTCGAGGGGTTCATTTCCTAAAACATCCAAGTCGTTGGGGAGCCTCTTGTTTGATTTCTGGACATTTTTTGACCTGCAAAATTATATTGCAAAATGAGACAAAACAGCCCAAAATAGAGCTTCCACTTGTCTAATCCACAAACATTTATCTCCAGTTTTACAGGAAGCTTTTTCCAGATTTCACACTTTATCTTGTGAATAAGTTTCGAAGTAAGTTCAAAAAGAGAGAAAACATAATGAATTATTCACAGTTGATTATGAATATAACGGGGAATTTGTGGGGTCATTCTGTTAGGGACCTTATTATTACTCAGATCGAAGTTTTCTTTATGACATAACATGCAATGCCTTGCGTCTCTTGTAACCATGATATTGAAATTTTATGGCAGACCGCTCACAATGCCGCTCGATGCCCGGCATCGAGGGCCGCACTTTGCAATGCCTTGCGTCTCTTGTAACCATGATATCGAATTTTTATGGCAGACCGCTCACAATGTGGAGAGAGGAAACCATAATTTAACGTATCTGCTTGATGCCCAGCATCGAGGGCCGCACTATTCGCAGACTGCTCACAATGTGGAGAGAGGAAACCATAATTTAACGTATCTACTTGATTCCCGGCATCGAGGGCCGCACTATTCGTAGACCGCTCACAATGTGGAGAGAGGAAACCATAATTTAACGTATCTGCTCGATGCCCGGCATCGAGGGCTGCACTATTCGCAGACCGCTCATAATGTGGAGAGAGGAAACCATAATTTAACGTATATGCTCGATGCCCGGCATCGAGGGCCGCACTTTGCAATGCCTTGCGTCTCTTGTAACCATGATATCGAATTTTTATGGCAGACTGCTCACAATGTGGAGAGAGTAAACCATAATTTAACGTATCTGCTCGATTCCCGGCATCGAGGGCCGCACGATTTGCAGACCGCCCACAATGTGGAGAGAGGAAACCATAATTTAACGTATCTGCTCGATGCCCGGCATCAAGGGCCACACTATTCGCAGACTGCCCACAATGTGGAGAGAGGAAACCATAATTTAACGTATCTGCTCGATGCCCGGCATCGAGGGCCGCACTATGTGCAGACTGCCCACAATGTGGAGAGAGGAAACCATA
The DNA here is from genome assembly GCA_001517045.1 of Pseudotsuga menziesii. Classification (NCBI taxonomy): domain Eukaryota; kingdom Viridiplantae; phylum Streptophyta; class Pinopsida; order Pinales; family Pinaceae; genus Pseudotsuga; species Pseudotsuga menziesii. The sequence goes on from LPNX010728162.1 coordinate 66,857, forward strand.
ATTTAACATATCTGCTCGATGCCCGGCATCGAGGGCCGCACTATTCGCAGACCGCTCACAATGTGGAGAGAGGAAACCATAATTTAACGTATCTTCTCGATGCCCGGCATCGAGGGCCGCACTTTGCAATGCCTTGCGTCTCTTGTAACCATGATATCGAATTTTTATGGCAGACCGCTCACAATGTGGAGAGAGGAAACCATAATTTAACGTATCTAAAATCCAGAGAGTGACCTGGTAAATAAATTAATTTAACATGCACAATATGTAATCCATGCACGTTAATTAATTAAACAGATGCTTTAATTTTCATTAAAACACAAAAGCCCCCGCTGTTTCTGCTTCTCTATTCAGTATTTTACTGTGTTTCTTAGCGAAACAAAATTAATGTTATATACGTTCAAATGCCCGAGTTTAAAAATTACGAGAAAAAAAATAGTATACACATGGAAAGTTGTCTTGATATTTTGGACAGTCATCACCTCCGCCCGCTTGGGCACCAAAGGGCGGCCCTCATGGCGGCCCTCGATGCCTGGCATCGAGGGACGGCATCGAGGGCCGCCGTGAGGGCCGCCCTTTGGCGCCCAAGTGGGCGGAGGTCCCAGGCACCTTCCCAGGTTTAGTTAGTCATTACTAATTTGTCATGGGTTTACAATATATTCCACAGATTGATTCTGAAATTCACACAAACTCACAGCTGTGGTGGACTCATATGTAATAAAATTACAGTTGTGATCATGTCCAGTGTCCAGGTTATAGCTGATTTAATTTTTTAAAGATTATGCCAATGGAGATCGCTCATCCATAATTAAATACCAACACTAGAGATGAATATTGTGCAAGTTAAAGGTTAACATTAAGAGCCCATGAAGACTGCCAAGAGATATCAAGCATCATGGTAAATGGCAATTGTGCAAAGTCAGAATGCCAAGGCTAATTCCATGATTGACTAATTAAAGTGCTTAAGTCATACGCCGAATGTCTAATGGAAAATTTTAGGAAAGATGGCTACTGCATGTTCGTTATTGTCAGCAGAGGAGTATCCAATAGTTTAGAAGGATATAATCAAATTCCAAATTTTGAGGGATTTAATTTGTTTTCATGCATCAAAATTTGGGGTAGAATTCCCATAGAAATAGCCAAAATCTCTTCGATCAACATCATTTCAAGATTTCAAAGAAAAATATTTGCAAGTCAAGGATCATTCCCTTATTTTGGTTTGGCAGTTTAAGGTACAAGTTTAGCATTAAGTGTGAATCATTCTCAAAGTGGGAGAGTATTTCATTCAACACTTGGCAGCAGGAAGAAAGTTGAACTCCTAGGAGAGATCGATTCCATATTTGAAAGGCATCTAACTTCACCGTTCTAAATACCTTGCATGAAATCAATTATTTTCCAGATTTCATTCCTTAAAGC
>LPNX010728162.1:69475-118738 GCA_001517045.1 Pseudotsuga menziesii
TGGTACCCATGTAAGGTCAAGCTCTACCACTCATACTATGCTACTTCTAAAATAACAAGAAGGTTCTGTGACATAGTAGAGTGGGTTCATACCTAAGGCTATGATGAAAAGGTCATAAGGTCATGCAAAATGAAAACAGAGATGAAACCTAACCTATATGCTAGTTTAGACATGATACCTAAGATCGATACGAATGGGTCAATCCAACGGCTGAAACAACACTTAAAAAGGTCCCCTACATCATGAATTAGGTAAAAAACGGTCCAAAACGATTAGAAATTGTCGAAACTATAGGAAAGGGGGTAAAAAATTTCAAAAATTTGAAATTTTTCTATAAATAGTAAACAATTCAAAAGATTATAAAACATTTGAATTTTTTACCCAATTGAGCTCAGATTTTCAACAATGAATTCTAGGAGATCCAGCCGGCGGAATCCACTACCGTTTCTTCCAGGTACTTACCCATGCTCTTCTCTTCCATTTTGATGAAATTTTTATCAAATTCTATGGTCATTTGAGGTTTCTAGGACAAACTAAAAAGGGCATTGTGGCCCACACGAAAATCGAGGGTTTTTCTGCGTATAGGGTTGGATATACACAGAAAATGCCCCCATAGTCATGTACATACACGGCTATTTGGAAAACAGTCGCATATGAGGTCGCTCATAAGGTTTTTCAAGCAATCTAATGGAGAAATTTGCAATTTTTTGTGCAAGATGGTCCTAGAGTGGAGAGAGCGTGAACATGGTGAGGTAGAGGAGGCAGTAAGGGTCGATCTAATGGCTCAATAAGCTCTAAGTGCATGTGGAATCTATAAGTTTTGGTGTCTTGGTGGTTTGAGGGCCAAACCAAGACTATTGCAGATGCTGGTGGATTACTGGGATCCAGACACTGATTCCTTCCAGATAGATGGGATGTCCCTCACTATAGAGGTGGAGGACATATACTTCATTACTGGGCTCTCCTGATGGGGGTAAGTAGTGAACCTTCGTTCTCATGGTGGGGTAGGAGGTGGCATAACTATCGATGAGTACATTATGGTGTACTACTATCCAGACACAGAGAAGGTGGGGAGTCAGGTCCCTACCAACGCTATACAGGTGCTGGGCCTAAAGGCCATACTATTGACATTGGGAAGGATAGTAGGCTTGGCATCACTCCACCAGACCTCGTGGCCTTTGATGTTCTATGCAGTGGAGTGCATGAGACCCATGATTTATGACTAGAGCACTACACTACTGAGCAACATGAAACATCAGCTCAGTGAATGTAAGGCAGGGAGAGTGCGAAAATTCAGGTTCAGCAGTATATTGAGCACGTTTTTCTTCGAGCGTGTTCCAAGATTGAGCCCCAGAGTTGATGTTCCTCTTCACGGGGTTCGAGATCCAGCCCAACGGCGTTGGGCAGATGCAATGTGCAGACTGGGGGGAGGTAGGGTGGCCAACCCCTATCCAGCTGATTTCTTTCTATGGTGGTGACGACAGATAGTTTCCATTGATGACTACCCCTATGCGGGGATAGATTTCCGGGGGGACCCGGACATGCTGCTACCACTGGGATCGGCATATGGCGATATAGGTAACGAATCTTGACCCTCTCTTTTTAAATTTTTGAGTTTTTTAATTTTTTTGTGTTTTCTGATTATATGGAATCAAAAGACATATTTTTTGCATGACAATACATAGTGACATATACCATTTGTATGAAGATGTGGGACCACAGCGACCAGAAGGTATCCCTCATCATAGACGGAGGGGAAGAGGAGTTGATATCACGGGTGTCGATGCAGATCGGACACTCCAGAGAATTTATACCAATTTTGTGAGGTTGACACACAGGGTTCCCATGGCACAAGTCGAGGACTTGCCTGAGGCTATGCAGTGCCAGGTGGTGGGAGTACCACCAGCATGGGTGCGATTATTCCAACGGCTAGCTAGAGCCGTAGTGACCTTCCATGATCACAACCCCCCTCCTCCTCCACATGACTAGATACTTGGGAGTTTATACATTTTGTACTACCATGTATTATATCTTGGTGGCTCGAGAGCCCCAATTTTGTACCATGACACTATGTATTACCACATTTTGGATGTTTATATAATTTTTTGTATGGTGATCGGTTTATTTATTTACATGTGTAAAAAATTGTGTTTGTGATGTATTTATTGTGTATGAAACAAATGCCAATCTAACATGTAGTTAGCATATGAGTCAGCAACTTGATTATTAATTCTTGGAATGTGTATGTATGTTATATTGTCAAATTGTCATTCTAATAATCTCACACATAAGAAAGTTATTAATAACGTCGGATCTATAACATGGTACAAACCATTAAGCTGTGACACTAATAACTCCGAATCAAGACGTAACTCAAGAGAGAGAACGCCATGAGAAATGGCATCTCGTAGAATCTCAATAACGGCACTATATTCAGCAAAATTGTTTGAAGATGGCCGCAAACACATGCCTCTTGAAGATAGTACCTGACCCATAGGAGTATAAATCACCCAAGCAATAGAGGCTGGGTTTTGAGTGTGATGGATCGCACCATCCGTGAATCCTATGTAGGTGGAATATTCCATTGACATCTACCAAAAGAAACAGAAACTAATCACAAACCCAATTGCTATAAGAAAAAGACCTAACTATGCAAACTCTGTATAATAATATACAATAACCAGCCTTGGCTAAAAATCATGCATAGTACCTCTTGAGATAGAGCCCATTTCTAGGCTCCGCCAAGGCCGTTCCCTCATAATCAACTAACTCATAAGCACCCTTCTCTAACACATGTTTGACGACGTAAGGACCACGCCACATGGGGTTAAACTTTCCTGCCCCCAAGGGTTCTTTCAGTTGATCCCACAAAAGGACCAACTATGCCTCACTAAACCTCCTTGGATGGACAGACTTATCGTACTAGACATTTACGCGATGTTTATTTACTTCTAGAGCCACCAAGGCATCTCGACGCTACTCATCAAGTTGCTCAAGGTGGACCAAATGCTCCTCCAATGGTGAAGTGTCTGGTAAGAGTTCTACGACTAGCTTCAAAGAAGGAATCTTGCATTCAACTGGAAATATTGAATCCACTCCATGTACAAGTTGATATGGAGAACAACCCATGGCAGTCGTAACAACTGTTCTATATGCCCACAAAGCAGGATATAACATGATATGTCAATTATTCTTGCTCTGTGCAATGGTTCGTTGGAGAATGGATTTGAGTTATTTATTCACTGCTTCTACCTATCCATTCACTTGAGGGTAGTAAGAGGAGGAATGCTCTTGCTTGTACCCTAACTTTGATGCCAACTCTTCCATCATACGATTCTGAAAGTGCGAGCCATGGTCAATGACAAGCTCTTTCAAAATTCTGAACTAAGTAATAATCTAGTTGAAAACAAAGTGCGCGGATGTCTCACCATCGGATTTAACTGTAGGCATAGCCTTAGCCCATTTCGTGAAGTAATCAACAGCCACTATGATATGATGATGCCCCCCTGCTGAAGCTAGGTTGAAATCCATAAAATCAAGCCCCCACTTGGTTAAGGGACCAGCGGTGATAATGGGATGTAATGGGGAAGGTTTTGAGTGCATATTACGTGTGAACACCTAGCAAGGGTGGCACCTCTTGACCACATCTACACAATCCTTAAACATTGACAGCCAGAAATAACTCGCTCTTAAGATATTTTGGGTTGTAGAAAGCCCAGATAAATAACCACCACATGGCCCTCTGTGGTAATCATTCAGCACTACCTCAACCTCCTCATAAGTTAAACAATGTCGTAAAATGGAATCTACCCCATGACGGTATAAATTGTTATCCACTATGAGGTAATTCTTAGAGATGTGACATAATCGTCATCATTCATCCTATGAGAGGTGAGTAGGGACCTTCAATGTTTGTAAATATATAATGATATCCCCATACCATGGGTCTAAAGTTGAGATTAAGAAGATGTGTTCATCGACAAACATATCTTCACAAACCAACTCCTCGACCTTGCTTGTGAAATCTGATATAAGCTCTGCTAAAATTAAATACTTCTTCAATTTTGCCGAAACAAATTTGATATCGAATTCTTGCAGGATGACAATCCATTTATTATATTTTCCCCCAATCATCCTTCGAGTGAGGATGAATTGAAACGGATTGACATGGGCTACAACCAAGGTCTGGCGAAGGAGAATATAATGTCTCAACCATTGAACAGCATGTACAGTAGCTAAAGCAAGCTTCTCGACATGAGAATAATGAATCTCTGTGTCAATAAGGTTTTGGCTCAGATAGTATATGACATGCTCTTGGAGCTCCTCATCCTCTTGAACCAAAACCATACCAATCATCTCCATGAACGCGGCCACATAAAGTAGAAAATCACGGCTATAGTATAGGGGAATAATCACCGGGGCCGATGCTAGGGCTCATTTGAGCGCATCAAAGGACTCCTGGGCTCACTCATCCCAACAAAAGGTGGTGTCCTTCTTCAATAGACACATGAAGCGTCTAGTCAAATTGGCAAAATTGACCACAAATCTCTATAAGAAGTTTTCCATGGCTTGGAAACATCAAAGATGACAAATATTCTTCGGGGGAGACAATTGAAGTATTGCCTCAACCTTCAAAGGGTCGACTCTTATACCCTCTTTAGAAATGATGAATCCTAACAAGCGACCCGACTTCAAACAAAAGATGCACTTATGAGGATTCAAACTAACCAAATAATGGTGGCATCTTTGGAATACCAATCTCAAGTGATAAGAGCGACACATTCTCATATGAGAATGAGTATCAAGGTCACCCAAAAATACTTCGATAATTGACTTGAGATCGTGGAAGACCAAGGTCATTGCCCGCTGAAAAGTAGCTCCGGCATTTTTAAGGCCAAAAGGCATTTTCCAATATGCAAACGTTCCCCTGGACAAATAAATACAGTATTATGTTGGTCCTCAGGTTTAATTTGTATCTGATTATACCCGAAAAAGCCATCCATAAAGGAAAAGACCTCGCTACCCACACACTCATCCAAAATCTGATCAATAAATGGTGTGGGGAAATTATCCTTAGGATGGGCACGATTCAAATCATGGAAATCAGTACATATGTGGATCACTCCCTGCTTCTTATCCATCAAAATGAGGTTTGAAACCCATTCTTTCAAGGGAATGGGATAGATAAAACCGGCTTTCAACAGTTTCTCTATCTCTACCTTAATCGTGGGTGCTTTCCTAGGATTCATCGCATGCAAGCATTGTTGAACAGGCTTAGCATTGGGATAAGTCTTAATCTCATGTTCGACAATACGAGGGTCAATACTTGGCATTTTGTCGTAATACCAAGCAAATATATCACGAAATTATTTAAATAGCTTAGTGTATTCTTGAATTTCAGCATGGGAACATTTTTCCCCAATATAGACATTCTATATCCTGCTAGGATCACGAGAGATATTGATAGGAATCGTTGAAGATATGTTTTCCATGTTTCCATCAGCCATCGCACTAGGAGATCTTAATGGAACCATAGGACTACCAACTCTCTCACTAAGAATCGCCATAAAGTCCTCATGCTCCAAGCGGTCAAGATTGGGAAGAAACTAAGATCTATGATGGAGTTCCTCCCATGGTGGCTCAACTCCCGACATAGCCTCAATAATCGCTTCATATGAAGGGAAAACCGTATCAAGGTAGTCGCATGCGTGAGAATACTATACTGCCCATGCCAGTAGCACATAAGGGTCCTCCTCCTCTGTCCACGAAGAGGAAGGTCTAGGCTCTGCAACACACTCAATATTAGCTTGATAAGTTATCATAGTTGCAGGCAACGGTACATCCATCATGATGGGCTCACTCAGAGTACTCGATGTAGGAAGAATCCAAGGATCTTCCATATGACTTGTGCAAAAAGACACCGACCGCATAGATGTCGAAGCCTCATCGGAACTAGACCCTATCATAAGGATCGGTGCAAGACAACTAAAGCTTACCATGAGGGATGGATACATGCCTACACCCACACTCCCAGTTGCCGGCTGAGATTGTTCAACGATCGGGATCGAAGCTCCCGAAGATGTGGTAACAGAGGGATTCTTGAATGTCGTTTGATCAGTCGTGACTATCTTCCCATTAAATGGAAAGCATACAACACGAAATAGGGAAGAAGCAATGGATTGCATACTGTACATCCAGTTCCTATCCAACAAGAGATTGGAGTCAAGGGGCGCATCAACCACCTTAACCTCTATCGCAATGGTCTTCCCTCCCAAATGGACTTTAAGGGAAGGAAGGATGTCGTGCGGCCTAAACGATCTCCCATCGAACACAGTTAACATGGCCGCTGATTTAGATAGCTCAGGGGAACCTAAACCCTTCCAACACGATAAATACATCATAGAAGCAACAACGCCTTCATCAATCACAGTGCATTTGACGGTCATATTAAGACATTCTATGTGAATCAAAAGAGAGGCATAGTAAGGCAAGCAAGGCTGAAGTCCTTCGGTTTCAAATCTAATCATGGAGGAAGAATCATCATCATTTACACCAAGGGTAGAAAGCAAATCCTTCCTTTGCGAAGGACAACTCTGAAGCACTTCCAATGCAGACATCGCAAAAGGAGTGTGGCCCAAATCCTCGACAACTGAATAGTTCTTGGCGGCTCGGGCATTAGGATTGTGCCCCGAACGCTTAAGGACTCCCTTAGGAATGCGAGGTGCAACTTTAGGTTTATCCACAGGTTTCTCAATATGCAAAGGAGACCCTAGTGGATCAGGTTCCTTGCTTGGGCTAGGTTGTGACGAACCATATTCCTTCGCACGGGTCGCAACTTTCGCAGCATGGACCATGTTAATGTAACCATGACCCCTACCCTCCGGTGGATTTTGATCACCACCAAACTGATCATGGGTCCTTGAGTTCATATTTTGATTGTGAGGTAAAGGGTTAGTTAGCACAGTTGGGCCCTGTGCCAAGAATCTCGAGGCTTCATTGATACGAGGGCACAAGTAAGTGAGGTGATCGTCCTTACACAACTTGCAAGGGAATTTAACCTTACGTTTAACTTGCTTGTCCCCCCCAGCATTACAGGAATTCTTGTCATTATTATTAGCATTCTCATTCTTATTCCCACCCTTATGATTATTCTTACCCTTCTTTCTATTTCATCTGGGCTGCTGCTTACCCTTCTGGTCCGACGATTGCACCGAAAGTACACTCGTCGTTTGGGCGGGCTGAGACGAAGCATGGCTTGTCCTAAAGCAGACTGGTTGATTGACAATTGACTAACTTGTTTTATAACCGAATCTATAGGTTTAGCACTTGCACAACCAATAATTCCATTGGCATGTGGTCCAGGTTTAACTTTGGGGTCGAAACTAGAATGTGGAGCGTTGGGAATAATCTCATATAACAACCCGGACTGAGCTTAAATCAAGTCGAGTTCCTGTGCCCTAAAAATCGCTTGTTCCTCATTCTGCACTCCGGATGTAGAAACATCCTTCGCTATATATGTCAATAACGACTTAAGGAACCATTCGAGGAGGAATTTCGACGAAATAAAGGATTTAATTAACCTCTTCCGTCTACGCCACTCTTGGATATGACTCGAGATATGTGTGGCTTTATCCTGCTGAAATTTCGACAAGAGTTTAGTACCAACATCATAACGCACTGGTAGCTAGAATTGGTTAAGAAAAGTCATCGCTAGGTCATCAAACAAAGCGAATGTCCCCCTAGGTAGCTCTATATACCATTTCACGGCAGGCCCTATAAGGGTGCATTGAAATATCCTTAAACGGATGGAGTCTTGGTCTAAGGAATTTGAAGAGAACCATAGGTGAAAGGTTGTAACATGCTCGCTCGGATCCTCTCCTAGTTAGCCCTCGAACTTAGGTATGTCTGAGGGAAGTTTAGTAGGGACAGTCAGCCAAGCCAGGTCATGAGCTATAGGATCGTTCGTCAATCTTGACAAGTCAGGGAGATTCAGCGTTGCGAGGAAATGGAGCCTAGGATGATGAGGTCGATGGACCGCTCCTTGATAATTCTGATTCATATAGGTCTGATTACCACCATGGCCTTGGCCATAGTGTCGTCCTCCCGTATGACCCGTATAGGGTGGCATGGAAGCACCATAGTGTGGTGGACCTTGACTATTAGGAGCTACAAAGCTGTAATTTGGAGAGTAAGCAGGTTGTTGATACCCGCCCCCATAAGGTGAAGAACCCTTTCCATAGTGCGTCCCATAATAGGGTCCATATGTCATCGCATGAGATGTCCCATGAGACACTCCGTAAGTAGGAACATACGCTCCGGAAGTAGGTATATGACCTCTAGAAGTATGAGCATGACCTCCCGAAACAATGGGCGGTACATGAAGTTGAGACACAACCCGTCTATTAACCGCAATATGGACATAACTCATAGCGACGTTCCGGCCCGAAGGACCACGTGAATGAGGTGGAGGGTGAACATTCGAAGAAATAGGGACAGAGGATGGAGGGATCTGTGTAATTGAGTACATACTATTCCCTATAATCACTCGTCTCAGATCTGGTATCCTAATAGGATCACTAACCTAGACCTAGGAGGAATATGTGATGTAAATTCCACCACAAGGATGGAAGGTGCAATGTGACTAGTGCTCCCAAACCTCTCCGCATGGTATGGAATGAGAGTGCCCCCAGGCATAGTGTTAGGATCGAACTCGGATTCGACATGAAATGCCAAATCATGTGTAGGAAAACTAGACATACCATAACTACCATAACTAGTACTCATGGGTTCAAAATGAGTCTCGTCATCCTCCGGCATTCCATACCGACGATGCGTCAATGGGGAATCAACCCTAGAGTGAGTAGGTCTATCATGAAAGGTTCCTATCTCAGAAATCATAGGACCAAACTCAATCAATTCGGGTGAAGGATCATAGGTAGGAGTAAACTGCCCATCTTCCACCTGAATGGGAGAAGGTGGTTCAGGAATACCTTCTATTTGGTCCCCCATGGTGTGTGAATCAATGTGCGAAGTAGTCCACCTGGACTGTCTATTTCTCGTTCCCAAAGGTGGAGGAGATCTAGAATGCGGAAGTCCTGCTAAACGACAAGAACGGCGGGGAGTCGCACCCGAATCCATAATGACTCAAAAAATATAAAATACTCTCTATCTACGCAAACCCTAGGCAAGCTATCGTGCACAGAGCAATCACCAATAAAATGTAAAGCCAAATGCAAGAAATCAAGGGTAGGATAAGTGATCTCTCGAATGAAGTAGGTATGTCTCTCCTAGGAGAGGCTTGAGACTCCCATACACAACAAGAGGAGGTACGCAACTAATTTCTGTGGCCCTCAGCTTCAATGCGTAAAGCGGCTGTGCTGTCCGACCCCAACCTGGCCAAGACACCTGCAGAATAACCACTGCAAATTACCCCCTCGATATCCTAAGTAAGGCCACTAATTTCACCTTAATATAATCAATGCTGAGGCGAAGAGTCGGAGGCGGGATTGACCGTATGGGCAGGGTAGCAAAGCCCAAAACTCTTGAAAGAGCCCCCAAATACGAATACAATCTTGGAAATATCTCCGGTGCTACTCAATTATGACTAGGGGTCATCCCAATCAATAAACGCTCACACTGCCTCATGCTTAACTCCCTTTTGAGAGCAGGATCCTGAGAAACACTGGTTATACCAAGGATTTCACACACTCACCTGGACAGACACATACATGTTGTTGTCTAGTGGTCTTTGAGAATTTACTTACAATGAACTATTCCAAGACCCTAAAACCTAATCTTGTTTGTGCACCCTATAAAACAAAAGAGTGTAGTTCATTTTAATTAAGCATTGATTTTAATTGGCTTTATTACTCAAAAGAGGGATATGGATGTGTAAGTAATGGTGTTATGACACAACATGAAGTAAAATGCACACCTAACAATCAATGCAAATGCATTGTGTCCATGAAAATAGGGTATGCTACTACGTGAAATGCACAATTTTCTTCAAATGATGAATGCAAGCTTCCCTATATGAAATCCTGACTAATACTCCAAAGCAAATCTAGTGCAAGTACTATGTAAAATGCAAAATGCAATGCATGATGATAAGCAAATATTTTTGGATTTTTTGAAATAAAATGAGATACAAAAAGCAAAAGAATGATTCTACAACCCCCAGACTTTGCAAGCACACTCAAGCAGCACTCAAGCAAAGCACTAAGGTAAAAAAAGTCTAATGCACTAATCCCAAACAAAAAATTGAAAAATGCCATGACAAGAACCTTCTTAAAAGAAAAATTACCCTAAAAAAAACCATCTCTGGTCAGAAACAGAGGTGTATACAGACTCTTGCAGTATCAAAGGAGACTCAACAATCATCATAACTCACCCAAAAACCATTTAACTTCCACTAAAAGGCAAAACTAAGGGCATACGTGACTGTTCGCAGTAAACCCACGTGTATACGCGTAAATCGCAGAGAAACCTGCGTGTATACACTACTGTGAGTTAAAAACTCACGTACAGGAAGAAAGGTGCATTAAAATCAAGGCAAATAGATAAGCTGAGACAAACTTCACACCAAACAGACACTACCAGGAAAACATGCCCCCAGACCCGACACAGAAACAAGAGAGAAAGAGCAATTCAAATTCATTGAATGCTGATAGAAAACCTCCAAAGGACAACTACTAGGAACTCCCTAATGGATTCTCCAATTCTGTTATGGAGAGAAATTCCTATGGATTGGGGTACCACAATAGACATCTTGACTCCATAAATCAATCCTTTCCAATATGCAATAGAAATTAAATATCTAACACTAAAGGATCAGACCTCATACCTTATTCCGGACGGTTGAAGTAGATCCCCGTTGAGCTTTCCAGCTTCAGTTTGAATTGATAGATTACTTCCTCAACAACAAGTAAACAATACAAGCATACTATATATATTGGTGTTAGATCTATTATAGCATATATAATCAACAATGTATAACCATTTGAAAACATCCATGGATAAAATATTCATTCAAACACACATTATTGGATAGGGAAAGATATTTCTATTAATATAAAAACAGAGATTACAATGGATACAACCTCTCTAGGCATGTCTGTGAATCAAAGAAACTGAATCCCCCACTTGGACCTCCACCACCTCAATCCTCCATCTCTCAATAGCAAGCTCACAAGAAAAAGGCAAGCTTGGGAAGAACACAAATGTGTTCCAAGGGACAAAGGGATGCAGACTCAAGCATAAGTTCCAGAAACATTGGACTATAGTTTCTTTGCTCTCAATTCTCTCATATTCCTTCAATGTACCATAGATTTCCTTATATAGCTTTTCAAAGGGGTAATGAAAGGTTGAATCCGAGCAATCTAAAGGCATAGGGAAGGCCAGGAGTCAAGTGAGTCGGATCCATGCCAAGGAAAACTCCAAAAGTATTTGGATTATGCACACATCCCGATGTACACGGTTTTAGGGGTCAAACCCACGTATACACACGATTAAGGGTTTAAAAGTTGTGTATATCGTTTTTCACATGTTTTTTAGGGATGGTCAAGGAAACATCAATGGACAAAAAATGGTCCAAGGAGTCTAAGGAGTCTCCAGAGGGACAGGGGAAAGGCCATACAAGTGTGATTCACCTGGAGTGGTGAAATCAGCTATAACATAGGGTTATTAGACTATCCTAGTGAATTCGACCCTAGGTGAGTCATTGTAAGTCGAGGAAATAGTCCCCACCAATGTGTTAAGGATAAACCTCCTTGTTGGTTGGAGGAGGAAAAGTCCCCACAAGTTGTGGGGCACTAGGGTTATTAGAGACTCCTAGAGATGTTGGCTCTAGTAAGTAATTGTTAAGTGAGGCTGACATGTTGGAGTGGGTTTCAAGTGAACGAAAGAATATAAATAGAGAGTGAGCCTCTCTATTTATCACACACACACTCACTCATTTGGGTGCATGAGTGAGAGGAGAAGTTGTTAGGACAAGAGAGAGACTACTACTGTCGGGAGATCATCTTTATGTTTTCGGGTTTTACTTTTGGTGCTGATTCTATCTCTAAGGAAGTTGAAGGGTTTTCTCCTTTATGGTTTCCCCGAGGAAAATTATTTGTGTCTCTTGTCTCTTGTGTTTTATTGCTATGCATGTTATTCTCTCAGTTAAAGATCCTAAGATCATAATGCAGCTTGTGTGATAAAAATATAACACCTTTCACTCAAAGCATGCATGTACTTACCATTTTCTTGCTTCAAAGAGAGCTTGCCCTCCCCTCTTCTTGCAAAATATGGAACATCGATATTTCTCTCCTTAAGGAGCTTGGTCATGATGTCCATATTTTCTATGAAGCAAGATATTTCATGATGTGAACCTATGAAATAACCACATGTTGGATTCTCTCTCTTACTCTTCATCTTCTTGGATTTCAAATCCTCGGTTAGTTGAACTGGAGCTTTTTGCATCTGAATGATTCTTCTCCTTCACTCTTTGCTGCTTTAAATCCTTGGATTTATTCTTGCATTTGTATTGATTTGAAACACCGTCAGAAAGGGGTTCATCCTTGGTGGATTTGATGGTACCCATGTTCACTAACTTGTCTTTCTCCTGAGTCAGTCACTCCATGAACTATGGTAGTGAAGTCATCCTCCAATTTATAGCTATGAGCTTGCTTGAGTGGAATGTTGAAACAAACACAGAATAATTAGTCCCTAGATTAGAAATGATAGACAAGATCAACTACTCTTATTTGTTATGTATTCCGCATTGTTTCAACTAAAGCACCAACGCTTTGAACTTGGTGAAGAAGTATTGGATAGTGATCTTGGCTCAGTGAGATCAACTCATTTTCGAGTCAATGGCCTCCCATCTCATCAGTATTTCCAAATAGTGACTCAATATTGAGCCAAACTTAATTGGGTGCACCGAGAATACCTACATGGAAGAGAAGGTCTCTCGAAATGCTGAGACAAAGCATCCCAAATGCCTCATCAAGTTTGTTAAAGTACATCGATTCATCCACAGTAGAGTTGGGTTTGACTTCAGTCCCCATGGTGACTCTGAACAGGCCTTTTGACCTCAGTTGGATCACCATTTCATACTTCCATTCAAAATAGTTTAATGGGGTCAGAAATACATGAGTTTTCTCAGTTCTTCTTGCGCATTGAGTGATAGAACATTGTTTTACCTGCAATGCAAACACTCACATTTTCTAGAAAATTCCCTGAACAACAACTCAAACACTATGGTTTTGATTTGCAGATCCACAAATATCTGATACCATGTGAGAATTTCTTCATAGTGAGATGTTGGATCTAAGGAAATCTTCACAGTCTAATCTATTCACAAAATATGCAATAAACCAGTAAAAGAGAGAAAAATAACACACATATATGGTTGCAATATTTGATGTTTCTATTAGTGTACGAAATGTACATATGTGTGGTACATACTTATAATACATTTGGAGAGAATCATTAGCCTATGGAGTCCATTTGGATGCATACTTGTGCCAAGGTATTATTTGACCCCAAAACCCATCTAGGTGGACCATTCATCTTCCAAACCATCCTAAACAGTCACGAATACTATTGTGAACTTGGATGAATCGTGATAAATCATAAATTAGGATAGGATAGGCATGGGTGACCACATGTGTGAATGGGATAGGGTCTAGGATGAAATAGATTCCCAAATAAGGGAAAAAATCACCACCAGTGCTCATGGTCAAATAAGGTCCATGATTTAAGGAATGGGGAGCACTCCAAGGAATACTGTCATCAATCAGGGCACATGGATTATCAGAATATAGAGTTCCTCAACTATTAGAATGATCAAAGTGGAGCACCTCAACCATGAGTAAATGAGCCAGATTCACCTAATAGACCAAGATTGATCAGTATAACCTAGGTTGGACCATATGACATAAGTACAAGAAAAATGGAAAAGTATCCTATGTGTATGACCATGGTACTAAGGTGGATTAATCCTTTAACACTCGAGCAAAAGAGGAAAACACTGAAATCACATAGAACACTAGAACATTTATGTGCAACGCTCAATTTCTTCAGGTAATCACATTATAACACCAATAATTTGTCAATAATTAATATACAATATGTGTGGTTTTTATAAATATATAGTATATGATATTTATATACAGTAACAATTCCTTTTTTGCAGTGGGAGATCTTTTTTATTATTGATTTTAGGAATGAAATATTTCTTGTACTATGGATCCATAGAGACATCCAAAGAAGATCTAAAAGTGAACGAAAAAAACTACATGCTTCGACCCAAACAATCTAAATTTATGGTATTGGTCACAACTTTGTTTGAGGTTTTATTTTGGGTTGAAAAGGAGAAGAAAGAAGTAACACAATTATATAATCAACTAATATAAAAAGTCAACTTCAATGGAGTGGTTTCATTTATTTTGGTAAAGAAGAATTCAAAAAGGATTGCATGGACATCTAGCCAGGACACTTGAGGTAGTATGGAGACGGTATACTAAAAACTATAATGAGAAAAATACAATACTTCTTTATAAATATGTTGCCGCAAAGCCTGTAGATAATTGTATAGTAGTTGCAACAATTTGTTCAAAGGAAAATTGTCTGATGCAACTTTTGCAGAGAATTTTAGTTGTGGTCTAAAACGACAATAACCATGTTAATGTTGTATATGTTTTAAAATCTTGAATATCATAAAGTTTTACAACACGAAACGGTGTCCTCAATCAACTTTATCAATTGATGATACTTTTTTCTACTTTTTGTTAGGAAGTTTCATTTTCTCATGCTTGGTGGATACATGTTAAAAATAAATTGTTGATACTTTGTTTTCTTGCATTATTAAATAGTTGGGTTCGCTTATTTCCATATACTTCCCACTTTTACCTAATTTAATTTTGGCGGTATATAATTAGGTTATGCATATGACTCCAATAATTGTATTACCATGGTGTAGCCCCTTAACCAATTGTCTTTAAATTAGAATTTTGTAACCCATTAACCAATAAGATTAATAGATATAGGGATATGTCATTTCCCACATAATATTAATATGAATAATTTCAATAATGAATGTATTACCTTGTTTCTTATCATAATTTTGTTTCAATATTTTACATAATAATGTATCATATGACTTGGATTTTATTGATATGAATGCACTATCATTTTTCTTGTCATAAATAACTTTTAATACTTTATATAATAAAGTATATTGTTACTTGAATCGTTCCTCCACTCACAAATTTTAAATAAATTTCACATAATTGATTTCAATTCAAAAGAAATTATTGGTATTGGGAGTAGAAGGATCACATTTCAGAGTACCAGGGTTTGTCGACACAAAACCACAACAATCAAAGCCTCCTAATTTGAAATATTCCATGGGTATTAACGACGTAAGGACGCAAGTTAGGACAAGATGAGAAATACAACTGGTAGGAAGGCAAGCCCATATTGTGCCACTTTTCAAAGTGGATACGGAACATCCCTTTCGACTTACAAATCCTGACATTGGAAAGGTGAGTAAAGAAATGTAGAGTCGGGATCAAATAAAAAGTCCATCGGTATTGATTTTTAAGCATTTGGATTGGTCGTTTAGGATTTTTTTATTGTTGTTTAAGATTATTTGAGTTCTATATATTCAATATTCATGTGTGGAGATAATTGTTATTTTTATATAAACAATTAAACATCTGGCTCTCTCATCCTTCATTATGCATTTATTGCACTTTAGAGAGAATTGAGACATTGATGATTTCTAAGCTTGGGCTAATGCAGTGAGGATATTTCTTGCAACCATCCTTACCCAGGATAACATTGGATAATTTTCACCAGCATTAGAGTGAAAAATTTTCTCATGGATGTTGTTCAGTACTAGAGAGGGTACACAGATGTTGTTAAGTACCAAACCATTTATGTTTATTTAACATCCAGATAACAAGATGTGCATGATAATTTGAAGTTGGTGGGTGATGCATATAGGGGTTGAGCTATCCTCAATATCAGTTACAAAAGAATTAAACAAAAAATGTGGGTTCCATGAATATGGAAATCTGGCCTGTCCATCCTTCAAGGGCACATTCATCATCAGAAAGCATACAAAAACTCATCCAAAGAGGCGCAAATGGAGTTTCGTCGCTTTTTATGAGTTTTGGCACTACGATAAGTCACCCATATCTCTCTTGTTTTCTTGTTCTCCTATCCTCTTTATTTTTTCATTATCCCCCCTTGTATTCACTTTTCTATAAATGGAATGTGAACAATGTGCTTTGACAATACCCTGGACTGAGGTGAGACTGCCACTAGTTTTTTTGAATTAAAAATGTCTTTATTCTAAATGTATTAAATGTTTTTGTTTGGGAAACCAAGACCAAGGTGAGACTTCCACTAGTTTTTGAATCAATAGTGTTTTATTCATGTTTCAAACTACTCTTGAGACAGTATGTCAAATAGACTTCCTCTTAATTCCTAGAGTTGATGGATATGGAATTAATCTGCATGGGTAATTTACTAAGAGTATCTAAAATCTATATTAATAGGAATACATACACAATGTGGCGGGAGAATTTAATATCCAACATTTTCGCTTAAATTCTATGGCCACTAGCTACAACATATACATGATTTACAAGCATATTAACAAAATTACAAAATACATATTTCAAAATAAGTTTGATAAACATTCCTTCCGGTTACAGCCTCAAGGGATAGTGCTTCTCTCCATCCTGAGGATGTTAATGATGAGTCAAGCACGAGAAAGGTAAGTGGATCCTTCTATTAAGAGTAATGGGTGATGGAAAGGGGTTTAGAAGAAGAAAAATAATCATGATGGTTGTAGTCATGGTGGTGCTACAATATGGTTCAAACTCTCATATTTTATCATTCAATTCCTATTATTTGGACTATTTAATTCCTATTATTCCCACCTGACTCATGCATCCTAGCGTATCAATGAACCATTATAGGTCAATTCCTCAAGGATTCTCCTCTACATAGGAAATAAATGGGAGTGACTCCTTCTCTGGCTCTGCTTAAATTATAAATTATGGTCAGAACCCTATTGGAAATTGGAAATTGATATATGAGTTTTTGGAAATAAAAAACTTATGTATTGGAAAGAAACATCCACAGTATTGGAAACTAAAACAAGAACTATTGGAAACCAATATATCAAGTATAGGAAACCAATACATCAAATATTGGAAACTGAGATTCCAAGTATTGGAAACCGATATTCATAGTAAATCCATGTTCACTTAGACTGATATTACTCTAAGTTTAATGAAATTGTGGTTGTTACAGCAATGATGAGGATGATGAAATAAATGATTAATATGGTTTCACTACATGACAATGTTGTCATTATTATGTATCTTAAGTAATACATGACTTGAGTCTATCAAACACCTTCTTTTGGAATGCCCATTTTCTCACATAGTCTGGATAGAGATCATTTTTATCTTCAGATTACAATGGATTAATTTAATTTTTGTTGGGTGGTATTTTGAATACTTACTAAACAAATGGATATATTGGTTCCATCAGTGAGGAATTTAGGTATTTTTGAATATTTTTGTCAACATGTACAAGTTACTAGTTCCAAAATCCTAGGTTTATATAAATACTTTTATAGGATTGATGGTGTACAAATACATGTATAGTAGAAAATTTCACTCTATGTGGATTAGTTTAATTTGTTTCTTCAATGGGTTTTCTATATCTTTAGGTTTATGGAAACTCTAAAACAACAATTGATTGGGCATTAGAAAAAGTTTCTCTACAATGGTTGTTCTAGAGAAATCGTTTTGATCACTAGCGATAAGGTTAATAGATATCAACATGGTTGAGGAATGTAACCTATATATCATAGGTAGTAAATGAATTTTATACACATCTATAGTCAAGAGAATTTTTTTGAACTATTACAAATGGCCTTTTGAAATGATCCTTACCCTTAGAATAGGAATAGGGAAAGAGTCGAGGGGAAGGGAAATAACACTAAGTATGAGTCTTAGGGCCATAAACATTATCAATTGAGGAAACATAGATGAAGAAGATATCATACAACTAGTTAGGACATATTGACTATATCAATGGTTTAAGAGTTGCTATATTCTGGTGACATTAGGAGATTTTAAGAACTAGAAATCATTCTCAACGACCTTAACATTATTAAGGGAGGAAACCTATACCTTAGGAACTCACAAAATATATTTTCTATCCATAGACAAGAACAACACCTTAAACCACTCCACCTGACCTATTAGGGATATCCTTTACCTCTATGTGGGTATATAAACAAAAAAAACATTAGATTGTTTTGAGTTGTATGTATAGATATGAGGGTAGCATTATGAGGAAAAGGATAAAAAAATGATCAACTTACCATATATGACCACCGGATAGTATCATTGTATTTTGAATGGGGATGTGCATGCCACTAGGATATTTTGAGGACTACATGGATTTAAAAATGGTTGGGTGAATGAACTTAAGGATTGTGTAAAATATAATACATAAGGAAAAAAACAAGACATCTTGATCAATTTATCCTTACATTTGTGTGAGAATATTGATTTTATTAAGAAGTATTTGATACTAAGTATGAGTATTTGGGATTGGATATGGTTGATCAAACCCATGCTTTATTCCCTAAAATAATCTTTAAGCATCCAAGCTTAGAATGACACCTTAATCCAAAACACATGACCTATTGAGCATGTATCCTTATCTTACATTGGTGATATCAGTAGTATTAAAAGGTTTGAATATT
This sequence comes from Pseudotsuga menziesii, assembly GCA_001517045.1. NCBI lineage: Eukaryota > Viridiplantae > Streptophyta > Pinopsida > Pinales > Pinaceae > Pseudotsuga > Pseudotsuga menziesii. The sequence goes on from LPNX010728162.1 coordinate 88,260, forward strand.
AGGTATGGGTGTATGGGTCATGGAATTGATTGGAGTGAAAACCTAGAATTTTGTCCTTAAATGAATATTAAAGAAATCAAATCCGAAAAATGAATCCTCAAACCCAAATGTATGGCATCCCAAGGAGATATTGGGTCTCCGGTTGGGACTAAAGAGTTTTAGAGGACTAGTTATGGGTCACTAAGACCTCAACATGCTCAATGGAGAAACATTATATATATATATATATATATATATATATACAAAATATAAATTACCAAATAAACTAAATTTTGTAAATTTATATTACAAAACACAACTAAATAAACTAAATGATTCAATAAAATAATTTATATAAGTTTAAATCTAAATTCCAAAGCACAACTAATGAAAATAAATAGTTTTACAAATTTTTGTGTAAAATAGAATACATAATTTAAAGAAACAAATTTAAAAAAAAAAAGTTTAACTAGTTTTAAGGGTTTAAGAGTTTTTAGTCACCTACCTCACCATCTGGAGCCAATTGTAGTAGAAAGGGATTGTTCGTGGTGATGGATCACAAACCCTTGGTCAAGCTCTTTCTTACTGGTCAATAGAGTTTTTTTTCAATAGTCGTGGTGAAAACAAGTTGTTGGTTGTTGTTGTCTACTTTTATAATTGTCTTCAAGAACTGAATCAATATAATATATCAACTGAGCTATTATCTTAATTGAGATCCTAACCAACAATCGATTTTTTGTTCCACAACAGAACTCAATCTAGGGTAATCAAATACTTGATCGAGAGTTTTTAATTAGATCAAAAAAGCACTTTGTTAAGCCCTCGTTTGATATTTTAGAAGCTCGATCAAGGGATTTAGAAAAGTTCAATTGAACTCGTTTTTTCTACCATGCATGCTCTCTACTTTCCAAAGAGTGTTACCCAACTTCGTGAGAAAACCCACTATGCATCCTTGACATGAAGGTAAGCTTTCTCTAGAACCAAGCCATTGGATAGGTAAAAGTGCAATGGAAGCACTTTAGTCCTGGTGAGGCTTCTTGGGATCTAGAGAATACCATGAAAGAGGCTTACTGTTTTTTTTTCTAAATTTGAGGAACACCAAGAACAATGTTATTCTAAGGGGGGGATTGTATTCCTAGTTCTGACCCTTATAATGTGCCCAATAATATTATGTAAGTGATGTGCAACAATGTTATGTTTGGATTCCTAGTGTGGTGCTCAGGGTCAATGTTGACTAATGAATGACATATGAATGTATAATGTGGAAATATCTAATAGGATATACCGCTATCTTGTCATGATGACTAGAGATATGTAAATGTTATGCTAAAATATAATATAAAAGGTTCAATTTAGTTTTATACTAATGAAAATAAGAGGGGCTATGGTTCCACCATAAGCGAATAGGAAAAGGGGATCCCATGGGAGTACAACCCTAGGATACCATGTCTCAACCATAGAACTCATTGTATTCTTCCTTGTTCTTTCAAGTAGTAGATTCTCTCCCTTGACTTATTTTATTCAATTATTGAATTTCTACATGAGGTTCATTAGAAACTCTTCTTCTGCAGTTATGGAAGAGTGGAGAAGAATCTACTTTTCTGAGCTTCTAAGAATCCTTTCCTACTAGTATAAGAAGTAATCATATTTTTACTATTATCGATCCTAATATAACCATTGATTATACCATTATAGATGAGTGGAAACACCCCATATATGATATGGAACAAAAATGTAGATGTAGAGAGAACACTAGGCCATGGAAAGCAAAGACTAGATCATGCGAGAGATAGCCACATAGTGGTAGAAAATTGGAACTAAGTTGGTTGTAGGTGAGAATATAGGGTCAAAATTAGGAATCTTACCTTGAGATTTACTTCTCTTTATATTCTTGTGAAGCCATGGTTAATTTGTTCCTAAAATTCCTTAAAGGAACATAATAGCGTGGAATTTTATTGCACACATTGGTAAGAACTATAAAGGTTGGATTCCTTGAAGGAACTATGGATCCGTGAAGAGGAAATACTTCCAGGTGATAGGTGGGGTGGTTGGAAGGAGTTCCATGGCTACGAGGGATGAGTAAGATTCTTGTAGAAGATATGGTTGTGTATTTGGATAAGCATTAAGAGTAGATGGGTTTTGGGATAGGAGATAAAATCCTAGAGGTGGTATAATATTTTGATACCTATAGTTTGGTGGAACATTGCTCCTACATAGCCAATTGCTTGTATCAGATTTCAATTAAGATAAGCATCCATTGTTCTTGGGTTATGCAAAGTTATTGTTATATTGTTTCTATAATGAATGTAATGTTATGAATGCATGTTTATGGCATTTATATTCCATTGTGTTTGCTTTATGTTTTTAATCTCCATTTCATGCATTCATCAAATCATGTGGATTATTGTAGTAAAGTTAGCCTAAGTAAGGGGATATTGTCTTCATGATTCTAGTTACAAAGGGTTTTTGCATGTATATATAATAGATGTGATTCCCCCATTGTCTTGAAAAGGACATAGAGGTGCTTAGGGAGGTTACATTTCTATTCATTACCATTGTTAGTAATTCTTGGAAAGATAATTAATGTAGAAGAATTTTATCTCTACATGATAACAATATTTTTGTAAATGATAGTGGTTTTACTTGCAGTGGTAGTGCAAATGGAGTATTTTAGGAAGAAACTACAACAATTGATGTAATTTTTTTGGACATCTCCATCATGGAAGTCACAACTATTGCTCCATTTTTTAGGATTTCAACTTCAATCCTTGATAAATATATAACTACTTCTCATCTTGTTAGCTTTTTAGCTTTTGGGGGGTTTAATTATTGAAAGTTATCCTATAGATAATAGTATGGATTCATTGGAAGTCAATTCCACAAATAATGGAAATGGGAATATTCCTATAGAAAATAGTCATCATTTGGTTAAAGATACACCCAAAGACATTATGGAGAATGTAGTACTATCCATCACATACCAGATTTTGTATAATCTTTGATTCCCTTAGATGCAACAAGGGCTACTTTAATAACTGATAATTAACCCATTGTGAATCAGTTCCAATGCTTGATCACAAAATTAGAGACTATAAGGCAATCAATACAATATTTGTTAGAATGAGACTCCATTTCATTTCTTTAGATGTTGGAAGCATTGAAAATTTTGCATGAATTGATAAAATAAGGTTTCTTTCATGAGATTAAAACTTGCAGTATCTTGGTAAATCGATTATGTTTAAAGCACCAAGTGCCCGAAGCACACATTCTTATTAAATTATTGCTTGAGTAAAAATACATTGCAAATAGTGATGTCTACACTATTATTGTAAGTGCACTTTGCAAGGAATGTGGATGAATCTTAGAAGGCCTTAATTAGTAGGAATGAAAAGGACGTTCTCAAGATATAAAGACAAATTGAGTTATGGTTGATGTTTTTAACAACGTAAACAAAATAAATGAAGCCCATACTATATTGAGAATGTTTTCTTGTGATGTTTTGAATGATAATTTTCTTACAAATAGATGGAATTAATTAGAATAATATGTTATTCAAGTAGAAATCCTCCAAAAATACCAAAACAAATAAAATAATGTTGAGATGCATCAACAAGCATTTGAGTTAAGACAGAAGTAATTGGATGCGACTAGTCTTTTAGTTGGAAAGAGTCGCTTAGTAACTATATGTTATGAGCAAAGAAACTAAATACCCACTGAATTAGCGTAAATTTGGAAGGAGGTGGTGTGTAATTAAATGCTACTTTGGAATCTTGAAAAATAAGGAGCACATTTTAATTCCTCTTACTATTTGTGTTTGATATCTTACAGGTCTACATCTTTTGAAGAAGACCATTCAATTAGCGTAAATTTGGAAGGAGGTGGTGTGTAATTAAATGCTATTTTGGAATCTTGAAAAATAAGGAGCACATTTTAATTCCTCTTACTATTTGTGTTTGATAAATTTGGACCAATCAACAACTTTTTAAATGGAATGATGGTTGGATCTTATGTAAATAAAGTTGCATATTTAATGAAAGTGGTACAAAGTCATATTCAGTTACCAAGGGTTGGGATATCTAACAACATTTTCTTACATAGTTAAGAAAGATGGATCAAGGGCCCTCTCTGTAGGTCTATTTCTTAACATGAAGTAACTATAGGGCCTTGGCCACTAATATTTTAATGTCTTATATATATCCATGTGTGTGTGTGTGTTTATATATAGATGTCTAGATGTCTACATATACATATACATATGCATATGCATATATACATGCACATGTATAAACATGCATATGTATATGTGTGTGTGTGTGTTAGCTCCATGGTGCACCTGACGCCTGGCTTAAAGTGATTTCCATTGAGTTAAACATTAACCCTTTAACCCTCCTTGCCTAGTTGTGAACCCTTCTTCATATTTCTAGCTCTACGAGGTTGATGAGGCTCAAAATATTCTTGAAGGAGAAAACCCAATCTGGGGTTTCAACCATTTGGTCATATGGATATGAATAAATTACACTTTTGTTCTCTTCTCTCTTACATTAAATAAGGTTGTGGGTTGTGTCACCCTGCCTATTTCCTCTTGTAAACTTATGTCAATATTTATACTCTGCTAGATTCTTTATCTCTTGCATATTTCTAATCTCGTTTCCACATTAAAAAAGTAAAATCCATTGCAAAATTCAGATGTATAATTCTAACATATTATTATTCATCGTGTTCATATAGTCAATAGAACAATAGTAGTAATATATTAGGTAGTTTCAAGTGCCTTGGAGGTTCTTTTTTATTTGCTTCACTTCCTGTAAGCTAATGGAGAATGACATGGCTAGTAATTCCTATGGAATGCCCAAATTGGAAGCGAATGATCCTGACATGACATTCAAGAAACCTAGATTTTGACTTATGAATGCGACAAAGATAAATGCATTCGTTCTTCTCATGTTTGAGCATAGTGTAGAGTTCCCTTGGGGACCATGAACACATTAGAAACATCTAATGTTTGAGGGAAGAGTATGTAAGCAGTTCATTCAATGAAGCCAAATGACAATGTCCCTTCCACTATGTGAATCATTTCACATTAAAATTTCTCCAATTTATAATATATTCTTTTGATTTAATTTTTTGGAAAGAGGTACACGAGTGAACACACACAGATATGTGTACATACATACATACATGTATGTATGTATATGTATATGTGTTTGTGTGTGCGCGCGTGTAATGCTTTCCAAAAAATTAAATCGAAATAAAATATTAAATTGGAGAACTTTTAATGTGAAATGATTCACATAGTGGAAGGAGAAATTCCATTTGGTTTCGTCGAATCAGCTACAAACATACTCTTCTCTCAAACTTTAGAAGTTGTCAATGTGTTCATGGTCCCCAAGGAAACTTTACACTACAATCAAACATCGGAAAAATTAATGTATTTATCTTTGTCGCATTCACAAGTCAAAATCTAGGTGTTTTTTAACGTCATGTCGACATCTTTCGCTTCCATTTTGGGCATTCCATAGGAAGTACTAGCCATATCATTCTACATCAATCCTTATTTACTAGACAGACTTCCCCTCAGGAGGGGACCCTGTCAAATGGGTACCATTGGATCTCTCATCCAACGGTGTCCATTTGACAGGCTCCGCTCCCGAGGAAAAGTCTGCACAATATATAAGGCGCTCCTGAAGCAAATAAAAACGAACCTCCAAGGAACTTGGAATTGTTTTATATATGACTACTATTGTTTTACTAACTATATGAACTACTATTGTTTTACTAACTATATGAACGTGAGGAATAATAATATGTTTGAATTATACATCTGAACTTTGCAATGGATTTTACTTTTTAATATGGAAATGAGCTTACAGATATGCAAATGATTAAGAATCTAGCTCTATAAATATTTCAAAAAGTTTACATGAGGAATTACGCAAGGTGACACAACCCACAACCTTATTTAATTTAAGAGATAAGGGAACAAAATTGTAATTTATTCATAGCCACATGACCGAATGGTTGAAACCCTTATTAGATTTTCTCTTTGAAGAATATTTTGGGACTCATCAACCTCATAGAGGTAGAAAAATGAAAAAGGGTTCACCACTAGGCAAGGATGGTTAATTTTTAACTCAACGACAATCGCTTTAAGCCAGGCCACGAGTGCACCACGGAGCTAGCATCCTCAGCTCACAACTCTGTATAAAAAATACAGTCAAATGCAAAAAGTAAGGTTCATCATGTCACATATATGTCCTCCGAAATAGAATGATAAGAACTAATAGTAAAATCAAACAATTACCCTTAATAGATTTAAGGAGCGATGTAAATACTCTAACCCTCATGGTGCATTACAAAAGGGGTAATAGTACAATAAACACCCTATGATTGCAATACACCCAAAACATAATAATTTATCACTTAACGCCAATCGTGATATGTGATAGATAATCTTAAACCTTATGGAACTATCGGATTACCAATTGGAGAGAAGTTGATTTCTCTCTACCGCCACACCCTACGCTCTAGAGCTAAAGGTGGTCAACAATACCTAGCAAATTATAGCAAATACTTTCTTTATTTTTACGTCGAAGGTGTATATATGTTAGAATTTTGGGGTGGACTATCATCTATGCTTTTTCATCTACAGATGAGAGTGAGGCCCGTGTACTGTGCAGATTGATTCTATGGGCGTCATCCAAGATTTAACAAGAATGAGACAAGTGTACTGTCTAGATTTATTCTATGGTTGTCGTTCGAAATCAATAATTAATAATTTCAAAAAAATGAAAAAATAGTTTAATTAAGATGTGATAAGTACGGTTAGTGATAGTTGTAAAAATTAAAATTAATCATCAACTATTTGGTTATTAGATACAACTATGAGCTTAACTCCATTCATTATTAGATACAACTATTAGCTTCTAGAACTATTAGCTTAACTTCAACTCTAATCACTTAAGGCTTAGTCCAACTGCATTTGGTCTCTAGGAGTCTAGCTAATGTGAGTCATGTAAGAGTCGAACTCCTAATAAAATAGCTGGAACTCCTAATAAACTCCTAATTAACTCCTCTAAACTCCTAGGTGGACATCTAGCTAATATATAATTCATATTACATGTTTAGGTTTTCTATATAGATATAATTAGGTTTTCGATCCTTTTTAAAGGAGGTTAGTCTAACTCATAATTAACAATTTCAAAAAAATTAAAAATAGCTTAGTTAACATGTGATAAGTACAATTAATGATAGTTGGAAAAAGCAAACTTCAGCTGCAACTATTCGATTATTAGATACAACTATTCAATTATTAGCTTAAATACATTGATGATACAACTATTAGCTTAACTTCAACTCCAATCGTGACTTTTACTTGAATTGTAATTGCCAATATATTAACTTTTACATTAACTATTAGATACAACTATTAACTTAACTCCAATGATTCTACAATTATTAGTTAAACTTCAACTCTAATCACTGTTATATTGTGTAAATATTAGATTAACTCCAATGATTTTACACCTATTAGCTTAACTTCAACTCTAATCGTGGTTATATTGGATAACTATTAGATTGTTCAGCACTTGGGATTCAAGTTAATGTGCATAAGGCATATTCTAAGCTTTATATTAACTTTTAAATTAACTTTTAGATACAACTATTAGCTTAATTCCGATGATGATACCACTATGAGCTTAGCTTCAACTATGAGTTTAACAACCATAAATTAAGTTGTTGTTATATTAGCTTAAGTATTCGATACAAGTAATTGACACATTCTTTAGTTAAAAAAACTTTATCAATATGTCAAATATATACCTCTCGACGTATTTCAAACATATTAATCTTAGTAATATGGTTGGTGCTAGTTAATTTTATTTTAATATATTTTACTATATTGAACATTAAACCGTTAAAAATATTTTCCCATACAAAACGAAAAAATCGCCAATTTAAGTTTCTACATCCCTGACGCACACGGAATAATAATAATACCCATGAGACTACCTAGAGAATTACATAGATATTCCATCCAAACAACTTTTATGCATATAATGATTTATTTGTGCATGCTAATGTTTATCCCGCACCCAAAATATAAAAAAATAAAGCATACCCATATTTTAACCAAAGTTTATACAATTTACCGTGGTGATGGCGACAGCCGAAATACCTAGTGGATTGTGGGGGTTCGTTTGTATTCATGTCACGAATCGAACTAGCGACAATCTTTTCAAGATCTAAAAAGGAACCGTCCCGAAACATGTTTATCACTGGAAGTAATGCATCTTTTAATTTTTTATTATGTTCAGTACAAAATTCTTTGTGCTCGTCATGGTGAGAGCCCACTCGCCATGTGGGCTGTAGGGTTTATTTTTTTTAATATTATTTGTAATCGAAATAATCGGAAAGAGTAATTATTTTAGTTTTTTAATTATTTTGTATGAATAAATGTTAATAACAATCATTATTTTCATTAAAATTTATATATTAAAATAAATTTAAAAAATTAAATAATTTGAAAATAATGTATTTTAAAAAATTAAATAATTTGAAATCATTATATTAAGAATAGCAAAGTACTTTACAACTATATATATATATATAGTGAAGATGTTAATATTCAATAAAACTATAAAAAAATAATTAGAAAAATCTTTATTAATTTATAAAATATAAAAATTATGAACTAATGGTTATATCATTTTATGAAAATGTAAGATAATGAGAAATTTTGAGTTTAAGTTATTAAGTTGATATGTTTTTATATTTAAGTTTATAGGCTATTTAAGTTTATAGGCTTTTAGATGTTATCTGAGATTTTGGATTTTTTTGCCTGACTAACAAGATTAACACAAATATAACAAGTGTATAACAGAAATTTATTTTATCGGCATCTCTTGTTATGCTTAAATGCATTTTATTAAGATTTAAATAAGCTTCTGTTAAGCCAATATTTGTTTTTGTTTTCGCAATTCATTTCATGGTCCTAGTATTGTCACATGAAAATTCTCTCGATGCAATAATAAAGAATATATATTTTTAATTATCCTCCAAAAACAATGTCCGCCACACAAACAACCCAATATGGGGATATGTTGTAATGTTCATACCTAACATAATAACAATAGATTGATTAATTAATTATCAGCAAAAAAATGTGGAAACCATGTGCAAGCCCCCCTAAACAACCCATGGTTTTATTGTACATGGTTTAGTACGGCCTTGCAAATGGTTTTAAAACCGGGTACAAGGCATCCTAAACAACCCAAGGTTTTATTGCATATGATTTAGGAGGGCCTTACACATGGTTTTAAAACCATGTTTAGGTAGACATTTTGAATACTAATATACTTTAATTTATTCAATAAGTGAGAACCATATTAACATGATCCTAGATCTCACTTGAAGTTATATTTAGGATAGTATTAAAATGTATGTAATCTTTAGGTTTAAAACAATTTTATGTTTTCATTTTGGATAGTATTACAAAGTTTTAAATAAAGGTTTTTAAGTTATGGGACTATGAAATATAACGATTAAAATATGGGTTTTTAAAAAAAATATTTAAAAAATGCATATTAATAAGTTTTTTTTCAATTATATTTTAAATATGGTTTTGAAATATAATTGAAAATATAGTCATTTTATGAAATAGTATAATATTATAATGCATTAATATATATAATGTTTGAATAGTAAAAATGTTTTTAAAAAATAATTGAAAATATAATCTATTTATGGAATAGTATAATATTATAATGTTTTAAGAAATTTAATGTTTTAATAATTATGATGTTTTAATAGTTATAATGTTTTAATAATTTAAATAATAAAAAAGTTTTTAAATCACATTTTTCCAAATATGTCTTAAATAATATTTTTTAATTATAATTGCAAATATAGTCAAATTGAAAAATATTGAATTTCAGTAAGAGAATTTTATTAGCATTTCATTAACTTGCACACTGAGTTTTTTCTTTGCATAGGTTTCAGTGTATGGTGTATTAGTATTAATATTAATGCATAAATTAGTAGCTACATTGATTGGTTCTAATGGTGTATTAATACCTAGAGAGGTTTGCACCTAGAAAGTTTGATCCCTATCAGTGCTTGATAGAGCCTAGGATTTGGATCTACACTGGTTATTTATTAACTTACTCCATATTATAGATAATTAAAAATATCTAATCAATTATTAAATTATTACTTTATTGCAAGAGCTACAATTTGACAATGTCCTCGACATACTTTGGTAAATTTTTATAATTAAGTGTACGTTATACATCAAATCATAAACATTTGATGATTAAATTTGAATATATCTAATTTTTAATTTCTTATTCCGTATCATGATCCATATCTCTTTCATGGTTTAACTCCCATCTTTTCTTTCATCTTTTCATCTTTTCTACTTGCAAAGAGAATTATTATATCACACTTCCCTATTATCAATGGGGCTCTTTGTTCATTTTAAGATGATTAGACCAAATGAGACTATAGTCATGAAGCTATCAGAGTTCAGGAAATTTATGATAGGTGTTCAACATCCATAACATACTAAGATTTTTTTTTAAACTATGACACATAAAATGATGACCTAGGAAACAACTAAGCCAAAGAGGATTAGGGACTATGACCCAAATCTAAGGTCGCACTTGAGTACAAACAAAACCAAGGGGACAGGTCCCTCCTAAAATTTAAAACAAAAGCCATAATTCTTGTAATTAAAATCAACATAGAAAACCCACACATCACAAATTCACTAAGATTGGGCTGTAACTAGGTCCAAAACATTACTACGGGGATGTATCGAGAATAAAACTTCAAATCAAGAACATAATGATCGATATCATGAACAATAAGAGACAAAACCACAAAACTATTAACGTCCAACAGAAAATACCTCAAAATTTAGAATAAAGAATATAGACTCACAACCAACAAAACTAGGCCACACTTCTAGGGTTGTATGAAGCTAATTAGATTGGGTTCATATGAACCAAATGTGTTGGGAAGCAACCATAATAGAAGAAACATCATATTTGTGAGACAAAGATGATTGTTCAAAACAAACATTCATCGATTACCATTACCAATTTTCAAGATATACAAGGATTCCAAAACTAATATATAGAATACTAAATAGACAATGAATTCCCACATGCCTACTGAATGGGTCAGAAAGAGACTTCAATAATTTACCCAACGTACAATGAGTATTGAAAGCATCGTGGGGCATAGAAATTGTCTCTTAAACATTCTCAGTGGATCCTTTATAAGACATAATGGATGCCTAAGTATTGCATGTAAATCATATGATATAAGAGGTGGAATGAATTTCAAATGAGGAGCTTAGTGTATGGCTAAATACGCCTCCTTCAAGTCCTTCCTCTCTTTCTCAATAATTTATCCTGGACAACAGTAGGTTCCCTGGTTGGCTCTAGTATCATCATTCTTATTGAGGCCTGATAAAGATGAAAACAACGAACCTCATTAAGCATGCTCATTGTATCTTGGATGCATAGCACGATTATTCTTACATGGATATGTTTCAATAAGCTTCCTTAAGGAAGATAGCTAGTGGTGATCATTGAGTTATTTATCACTTTAAATACTTTTAATTCCTCTTGAGCTTACTATATGTATCTGTCTCCAAAGCACTAAAATTTATCCCCAGATGTTGGTCACCACTCATAATCTCCATGCATAAGTGTATTCTTCATTTCCCCTTGGGTCATAAAGCACCCCCAACCCTGCAAGTGCCACCCCAGGATTACCTTTAGAAGCTCCATCACAAAATAAGATATGTTTATGCATGTGTCGCTGCCATAATATGAGTTCTTATTTTTCTGTTATGAGTTTCCATTCTTAAGTAAATATAGTTATATGGAATCTCTTTGGATTGAAGAGAAGTTTAGATTGTAGGATTCCTCTTACTCATATTTTTCTTCCACATCCAAACAAGATCGATTTAAGAACATCATTTTCCATCTTTTTTCTACTTGAATATTTAATTCTACTATCATTTACCTCTAGGTTGAGGTTGTGAAATCTCACTCCATGAAGAGATGATTGTAAATTTCTTATGGTATTTTGCACAATTAATATTTTAAGATTCAAGTGATGCCTCTCTCCATATATTTCTATAGTAAGAAGCTTATTATGATTGTATATCGAACTAAAGTTTGTATATTAGGAAACACTTCAATTTTACTTTTTTCTTTCCATATAGAAGAGGAGTGCACTTATTTCTTCCATATTCATTTTGCATCCTTATTTAATCGTATATCCCTTGAAACCTCTTTATTGGCACCATTCTAGCAAGATGTTTGTATAACAATGTCTATTTTTCTTGAATATGGCCTTGAAACCATTCCATCTTCCACCCTCACCAAATGTTTCCTTCTTGATTTGAATCGATGATATCTAATAGGGTGTGATACCCTTTCATAATTTCCCATTATTGGAGACCTTGTATTTCCCAATTGGTGTATTAAGGAAGGAGGGTTCCCAGGAATACTATCGTTCCGTATATAATTATTTTCACAATTTCCCAAGATCTAGATTAAATTAGTTTGTAATATACTGGGGGAAGCAAGACATAGTTTCCATATTGATGTTAGGATTATTAATTAATCCTCCCTTGACCACCATTGTCTATTTTTCTTTTCCGTATGAGGTCATTTACACTTCACTAGTGCATGGAGACTCACCCAGGGGCCACCTACCACTCAATGTGCCTATCTACATGTGTTTAGGAGCTCCAGGAACCAATCCTTATAATTTAGAAACCCACTCTAAGTGCCACCAGTAGTATCCAATAGTTGACCCTAGTCAGTGTTCAGTTATGTTTAGTTATTATCTAATTCCCATCAGTTAGTTCACTCTCACTCATCCTAGTGCCAGTTTTCCTGATTTAAGGGAGGTGGGGTGCATTTTCTCACCTACCTACAGAAGTTAACTAGTTTTGAATTGGTTTTGTGATCCAAAGTTGCATTAGTGAGCTCTAGTAGTGATTTTCCCACACTAAGTTAGCTTTAGAGTCAATCCAGGTTGGTAGACTTGAATCCTATCTTAGGCATTCCAACTCTCCTATTTACAACACTATTTGATTACATATTATATATTGATTAATGGATGCAATGTTATTCTTCCAATTATTGGTCTCATGTGTGTTTAAATTTCCATGAATTATTGATCATATTTTACTATGTTGCTTCTCTCCATCCTGCAATATTCTTTCACATTTGATCTCATTCAGGACAAAGGATCCAACTTCACAAATATAAACATGGTATCAAAGCAGATATCTAGGCCAACTTCAAACCTAAAAAAAATTCCATTGAAGCACCAAAAGTAAGTAGATTTCACATAAATCCTGGTATTCTTTCCTTTCTCCCTATGGATTATGTCCAGAGAAGTCTATCCATATGTGATGAACCTAGAGAAAGTGCACATGTTGAAGTGGAGAGTGTATGAATTAGTTTGATTCGAATTGAAATGTTTTTGCATGTAAATTGAATATGTTTTGAATAATTATGTGTTTCTTGAAGCTATAAGATGGATAATTTAGCATCTTTGAAACACATAATCCTCACAGCCTTCAATTATATTGACTGGAAGGATAATTTGAAGACTGTATTGCACAACAATGGTCTGTACAGGGTCACCATGGGTAGTGAATTCAAACTCTAGCAACATCTTGAAAAATCAAAGTATCTGAACAAGCTTGATGAATCATTTGGCTTCATGTGCATCCACATATCCATAGAGTTACTCTTTCACCTTGAGGGATTGAAAACACCAAATTAAGTATGGGAGAAGCTTGAATCATTGTTTGGAACATAGGATGAGTTGAGGGACCATATGCTGAAGAATGAGACGATAACACTACATCTCAATAACTTCAAAAATATACTACAGTTTTTCTCAAAATTCACTGATCACTGGTCATGCAATGCAAGCAATGTGAGATTAACAAGAAAGATGAGCAGTTCGTGCTCTCAATTCTTAGCAAACTTGCCCCATAATTACCAGTGTTCATATCTACCTTTCACTATGGGAGACCGACTACTACTAATTGGAGAATTCCATCCCTTGATTCCTTCATAGAGTCTCTAATACAAGAACAAGACAAGCTAATATAAATGGGAGTCCTCAAAGCCTATCCAAATCAATCTCTCTTAGTGGGTGAGACGAATAATGTACAAGAAAGGAGGAAGTAGAAAGGAAAAGGGAACATTAAACTCAAAACTGAGGAAGAGTTTGATCCAATAGATGAATCCTCAAGCTCTAATAAGTACAAACATCAGAGGTTTGACAAGGGCAAGTGCTCCTACTGTAAGAAAGGAAACCATATACAAAAATATTGTATGAAGAATTCCATACATCAAATGTCAAAACTCCTTGAGAAAAACGATATTTCCCTCCCAGAAGGTGCAAGGAATGCTAAGTCTAGAGACAACACTTTAGATCATGATGAGAGTTGTCAATGCACTGTAGGCTGGTTTTTCAAATCACATGCCTTCCTCATTGAGTCAATTCTCCTCCAATCACATGGTTGCATCCAAAGAATCATTATATTCATTACAACTTACTAATGGCCCAAGTATTCACATGCAAGATGACACTCAATTCCAAGCTGAAGGAAAGGGTTCAATCAAGTTAGAGCATAGAGTGTTAAAGAATGTACTTTATGTTCCCTCCTTAGCATCAAGTATGTTTTATGTATACTAGATGACTCATACAGGTTCACCAAAGCGAGTTGTATTTGGTACTGACTCAGTAGAGATCTTAGATATCTCAACTGGGAAGATGCTACCGAAAGGTATTGCAAACCATGCCTCCAAGGCATATGCTTTCCACACTTTCTACCATACTCATATCAAGTGCCATCTTAGCTTCCATTTGAAAGGGAAAGTAAATTCATCCTACCTAAACCTTTTTCATATGATAATGTTTCCATTAATGTTTCAAATTCATAATCCGAAGTAGAGGACCAATTTGAATTAGTTGATCAAATTAAATATGAAGATCAATTGGATCTAGATCCAGATATGGTCCCTATTGCCGATCCTAAAACTAAATAGGCTCAAAATGATATTGAGGATGCTCAGAACATGACTAGAGAGTCATCTGACTTGAGGAGAAAAATATTTCAGTTTCAAAAGATATCCTTGCACTATCTCAAGAAAATACAGTCCTTCCATAAAGGTGATACAAACTCCCAAAGAGATGCTACACGATGATAAGGTCCAATCAATAATTATGCTCACTGTAGAACAAATTGGATCATGTGACTCTTCCTCCAGAAAGAAGAGATAAAGAAAATAGCTCTTCTCCTATCTTTCATCAGATTGGAAGAAGTTGGAGAGGTTCACATGCACAATATGAGGAAACTAGTGCACACAAGTCTTAGAACTACTGTACCAGTTATATCTTCAAGCAATGAGTCCAGAATTATTATTATAGTGAAAGAGGAATGACAATACACACTAAAAAAAGAAAATCTCATGGGAAACATATGAGTATAGCTTAGATAATTACAATATCATGTTCATTACCTAATCTGTTGTTACAATAGTGTTACATAGGAAAATAATTCGAATGATTAGGGATGAATTCTAATCTCCCAACTGGATGTGACTATATTTGACTACATGGCTAACTAAATATGTCTAAATCATTATCAAAGTCCAAGTGGTTAAATCCACATGTCTAACTAAGTCACACAATCCATTATAATCAATTAACTCAATCTAACTGAAGTGGTAAAAGGAGCCTTCCCACATGAAACCATGCATAACTGGTGCTAACAGAAAGTAACTGAAGAATAACTAAGATTAACTAGTTCCAAATCCAACTGACTAAAGGAGGTTGGTGCTGGGACTCCTAGTGGCTCCTAAAATGTAGAGATTGGGATAAGAGGCACCTAAACTGATGCATGCAAGTGCAGTCAGTATAAATTATCATCTATCGGTGCTCCCCACACTCTATTGACTGGTACATATGGCCCCATTAGGCCATGTGGACCCAATGGTACTAGTGGACCCAATAATTAATAATAAACTCCTAATTTATGCTAAATTAATCTAATATATAGTTTGGTCAAGGGAGGATTATAAATCCTAACACCCCCCCTGAATCCTAACTTGGACAACTGTGGGCCATAGAAACAAGGGAAAAAGTCACCCATATACAATCTAAAAGATAAAAATGTTGCTTAATAAATCGAGGAAATAGGGGCAAATCTCATGGGAAACACCCTGCACACCCCCCCCCCTCCCACTCAAGATAAGGAGGAATTAGTAAATACAAGTTTAAAACTTGCAAAATCTTTTGCCGCAATTTGCAACACTATGTAGCAACAAAGTAGTATTCTGGTTCTTCTGCACAACAACATACTGAATTTGTGCATGTGAACCTCTGAATCTAAACTGAATTATTATTTATAGAGGAATCTTCCTCTTTGGAAGAATAAGAATGTGCTCAACTGAATTAGGAATATAGACAACTGCAAGATAAAAATTGGACCCATGTAGAGCAACTAAAATCAACTGATAAGAGAGAAAACGTTATTGAGAATTCAAACCACGTGAGAAAAAACTAAGAAACTGATATATTTCAGCCTTGAACATCAAACCATGTGAGGTAAAATCATCCCCAAGTGTTAGGATTAAGTGTCCAGGTAAATGTAGAATGTGTCCATCTTTACTAGTTCTGTGAGGAGTTGAGCATGTGATCAAATAGATAGGTAGAGAAGCCCTGAGACTATGGAGAGCGAATGCTTGAGCTCCATAATCTGATATATATTAATAAATAACCAATGATACACAAAATATAATATCATCAAACTCACAAGAGGAAACTAACATCAAATCCTCAGCAACAAGTTTGAAGAAGACTTGCAGTACTTGATTTTTCACACCAAAATTGATGAGAGCAACTACAATAATTATTGAAATATATTGAAACTTAAAACCTAAACCAAATAATATAAGATAATTTCCAAATAATATCATATCATATCCAAATAGGTTCATATCATATCCAAGAGTGTGCTCCATGGAGATGGTTGGTGCCCAATTTTCTCCTTCTTCAAAACCCCGAGTATTGGTGTATGGAATCATGTAGGAATTTTTTGAAAGCTAAAGATTAATGAGGATGAATGGATCAATCCGAAAATATGATATAATTTCAAAAATATCCAAAGATACAAAAAATATAATATCAGTAAACTCATACAAGAATATTGACATCAAATCACCAACAACAACTTCGAAGGGAATTGTAGTACTTGATTTTTCACACCAAAATTGATGAGACCAGCTACAAGCAACATTGGAAGCTCTTGAAACTTAAAAATTAAACCAAGTAATATCATATCATATACAAATAATATCATATTGAATCCAAATAAGTTCATATCATATCCAAGTGTGTGCTCCACCGAGATGGTAGATGCAAAATTTTCTCCTTCTTCAAAACCTTGAGTATTTGTGCACGCAACCATGTAGGAATTTTATGGAAGCTATAGATCAATGAGAGAGAATGGATCAATCCTAAAATATGATATTATTTCCAAAATATCAAAATATTCAAAAAATATAATATCAACAAACTTATGATAGAAAACTGAAATCAATTCTGCAACAATAATTCTGAAAGAGACTTTTGGTACTTGATTTTTCACACCAAAATTGATGAGACCAGCCACAAGCAACACTGGAAGCTCATGAAACTGAAATATTGAACCAATTAATATCATATCATATCCAAGTAATATCATATTAGATCCAAACAGTTTCATATCAAATCCAAGGGTGTGCTCCACTGATATGGTAGATGCACAATTTTCTCCTTCTTCAAAATTCTGAGTATTGGTGCATTCAATCATGTAGGAATTTTTTGGAAGATCTAGATTAATGAAAGTGAATGGATCAATCCTACAATGTGATATTATTTCCAAAATATCCAAATAATTACTTATCTTCACACCAGAAACATCATTCAAGACAGATAAATCAAATTCCTCTCCCTTTCCTGGAGCAATCACTCCTAAACTATGCACATAATTTATAAGAGAAGAATCACTAGAGAATTTTTGCATAGAATGAAAGGATGTCTCAGAACTTCTTGGATGTAAGGCTATCAACTTGTTCTCCAAAATGTGTCCTCGAATCTCATATTTCTTTCCAAACAACACTTCAATATTCTCCCAAGCTTCCTTGGGAGTCCTCAAACCTTCAAGGAGAAGGAGGAGATCTCTGGATATGTGAGTAGATAGATAACCAAAAGCTTCATCTAAGCGATTCAGAAACTTTTTTTTCTTAGCTGGATGATGGGGATCAGTCTCCCTTCCCAGTATTATCCTGTAGCAGTCTCGTTTGCACAAGGCCAACTGCATATCTTCCCTCCAATCAACATAATTGAAGCGTGTTAGGATCCAAGGTGTGGAAGATTGAGAATCCATAATTCTCGTGCTGATCAAAAAATATCTCCAATCAAGCTATGTAGCACTGCAAAAACTAAAAACATTCACATTATGTTAGATCAAGCATTCCCTCTCGACATGAAAACTTTCTCACGGTCTGTCACGCCCGCACTGCCACTCCGAATAAATTCATAGGAAGCAAGGAACTCTTTGTGGGACTTCTGTGGAAACCCACCTACTTTTGGTGTTCAATGGAGAGTAGAAAGACTTGAAGCTTGCTTGAGATGGCTCTGATACCATGTTAGAATTTCTATGCCATTTAGATCTTCAAGGAACAAGTCTAGAATTACTATTACAGTGAAAGAGGAATGAAAATACACATTGAACATAAAAAATCTCATAGGAAACATATGATTATAGCTCAAATAATTACAGTATCATGTTCATTACATAATCCAGTGTTACATAGGAAAAGAATTCGAATCATTAGGGATGAATCAAATCTCCCAGCTGGATGTGACTGTATATGACTGCATGGCTAACTAAAGATGTCTAAATCACTATCGTAGTCCAAGTAGTTAAGTCCAGATGTCTAACTAAGTCACACAATCAGTTATAATTAGTTAACTCAGTCTAACTGAAGTGGTAGGTGAGGAAACGTGCCTTATCCACATGCAACCATGCATACCTAGTGCTAACTAAATTGAAAGTGAACTAACTAAAGAATGACTGAGATTAATTAGTTCCAACTCCAACTGACTGAAGGAGGTTGGTGCCGGGACTCTTAGTGGCTCCTAAAATGTAGGGATTGGCCTAGGAGGTGCTTAAACCAATGCATACAAGTGGAGTCAGTACCAATTATCCCCTATCGATGTTTCCCACACTCTAGTGAGTTGTACATGTGTCCCCATTAGTCCATGTGGATCCAATGGTCCTAGTGAACCCAATAATTAATAATAAACTCCTAAGTTAGGCTGAAATAATCTAATGGACAGTTTGGTCAAGGGAGGAGTATAAATCCTAAAAACAAGGACCATGATTCACACTACATTACTGCTCCATAGAGATGCAAATTCCATAAATATTTTCAAAATTTTTTTATTCAAGAAGAATTTTTCTCTTGATGTCAAATCCTAATCCTAGTTTTTCCTACTTTTTTTTTGGGTTGGGGGGCAGGGTGGTCCATGAGGTTTTCTCCATTTCCTCAGTTGTTAAGAAGTAATTTTTTCATTTAGATTATATGGGTGAACTTTAGTATTAATTTCCAAGGCCTAGGTTGTCCAATTTACTATTAAGGGTGGGGGGTTTAGGATTATTAATTAATCCTCCCTTGACCACCATTTGTATTTTCCTAGATTAGGAGATCATTGCCCACCTCCAAGCCACCTACCACTCAATTCTCCTATCTACATGAGTTTAGGATCTATAGGGACCAATCCCTATAATTTAGGTACCCACTCTGAGTGCCACCAATATTATCTAGAAGACGACCTTAGTTGGTGTTTAGTTATGTTCATTTATGCTGCAATTCCCATAAGTTAGCTCACTCTCAGTCATCCTAGTGCTAGTTTGCATGAATTAAGGCAGGTAGGGCACATTTTCTCACCTACCAAGATCAATTAACTAGTTATGACCTGATTCAGTGATATGGAGTTTCATTAGTGAGCTCTAGTAGTGATTTTCCTACACCAAGTTATCTCCAGAGTCACTCCATATTGGTATATTCAAATCCTATCTTAGGCATTTGAATTCTCCTATTTGTAACACCATTGTATTGCATACAATATATTCATTAATGATTGCAATGTTATTATTCCAATTATTGGTATCATGTGTGTTTAATTTTCCATGAATTATTGATCATAGTTTAATGTATTGCTTCTCTCTCTTCTGCGATATTCTTTCACATTTGATTTCATTCATGTGTGAGGATCCAGCTGCAAACAATTAAACGATTGAGGAACTTTGTCTAGATATAATTGATTGAACTAGACATATCAGTCTTACTGATTTCAACTACTTTTTCTATATAAGTTTCCTATAACATGAGTTTTTTCCTTATATTAATCAACAAAGGATCCCACCCACCATGTATTTATTCATTATGAATGAATATTTTATCTCAACAGAACCCATGCCCAAAGGGGATGCTACTATGGTTTGGTTTACCAAGTGATTTTTTTTTCCTTCTTGCAAAAGCGATTCCTCATCATGGTACTAACCTTCTACATGAATCCCATTGGATCTAACATGGTTGACCATTGGAAAAATGGGTAGGAAGAGACAACATCGTTGATTAAAACTACCCTACCAATTGGGTTATACCAAAGCACACCCCAATGGTTTATTTTATTTTTATTTTATAATATAAGAATGTTCAATCCATACCTTTATTTCTACCAAATAATATGTGAATACCAATATACGTTAAACAATGTTAGGATACATCATAATAAAAATGAAAATTGCCAGCAAGATATGGGATATAACTCATTGAGATATCTCATCCATAGAGGTCAATTCTATTTCATAATACCATTGCTGAAAGTGTCTAGAATTTATTCCAACCATGTAGCTATTATTCTTGATATTCCTCCCATTACATACACAAATTTGGAATGATTGATCTTTTTGAATCCTTGGACAATTGAAATTCATGGAATATTTCCCTTGTGTATTTCTTGTTCTAACATATTTCTCACTAAATCAACCATAAAAATGTAGAGATATGGAGATACAAGGGATTATTGTAATAATATGATTTTACTCTAGAATAAAGTAGCGGGGTTTTAATTCACCAATGGATAAATCTAAGGCCCTCTTATACATGCTTTAAGAAATACAACAAATTGTTAGAAAATCCAAACTTTGAAAGAACATCAAAGAGAAATGAGTGTCTCACCCAATTGAAAGTGTTATCCAAATCCATCTTGATGATGAGTCATTTGACTTTTCATGATTTCCTATAGGGAATATCCTCTTGGAATAGAATAATTTTATCAACGATTTGTCTATTTTGGAGAAATACCCCTCGATTTTCAAATACAATATTAGGGAGGATGCTTTTCAAGTGATTGGATAAAGTATTTGTTATTATTTTATAGGAGGCATTGTAGAAATAGATATGTCTAAACCTTGAAATTTTAGTTGTATTTTTCTTTTGGAAATTTAAATAAGAATATTTAATTAGTATCTCCGTCCATTTCTAATTTTGTTTCCATCCAATGCATCATCCAATGTAGAATTTTTATTATTATTTCCTAGCAGGATTTCTAGAAAGAAATAGTAAAAAATTTGGACCTAGTGCTTTGTTGATGAAATTGTCATTGATTCCAACATGGACTTGTAGTTCCCCCATAGGTTTTCATTGATGCTACCAAGTCCCTCTTCCATTGCATGGCTATCGATGATCCCAGTACCCTCACATCCAGTTCCTTGGAGCCCTTAAAGAGATGGTTTGTTCTTTAAAGTAACTCGTCCCCAGTTGACAAAATCCCTATACCCACAAGGGTGGATCCTGGAGCCACCAACTTGTTGACAATGATGAAGACCCTGGTGATGATGCTGAAGACCATGGTGATGATGCTGAAGAACCTGGAGATGGTGTTGAATCCCTTGTAGATGATGTAGAATACCTAGATGAGTTACAGAAGCATTAATGACCCATTTTGTGGTCATTCACACTCTGATGTTGTCATGGTACCCTAGGAGAAGGTATGAAAACCCCACAAGAGATGCCTTGACCCTCGGAGGTCCCCTTGCTTGGTTAAGGTTGTTGAAGAATCCCATGAAGTCTCCTTCTTGATGAAGAAGTCATTGGACCCACACTTGGTTTTTTGATGACCTTGCAACCCTTGTTGGGGTCATAGAGCTCTTGTATGATGATGATTACCTTGCATGGTATTTAACATGTTCTGGAACCCATGAAAATGCCCTTGGTATTATGAAGAAGCCAATGAAGAATTTTCCATGGTAAATAAGACATTGAAAAATCCTTTAGACCCACAATTGATGATTAAAGGTCCTTGTACTCTTGATAAAGATGATATGGGTCACTTGTAGGTTGATGGGTCTTAGAACCCTTAGAGATGGTCCTAGGACATACATAAGACTTTGCACCCACTTATATGATGGCATTATGACTCTTGGACTTTGGTTGCTTGTGGATGATATGGGTTGCTTGTGGATGATATGGTCCATGATGGTGATGGGGTCCTTGATGCACCCTTGGTTCTTAATGATGTGGAGGAAACCCTTGATCATGGTGAACTTGATGGAATACATCAAATGCTAGGACATGATGACACATTGAATATGTTGGAACCCACATACATTGTGGCATGATGGCACTTGGATGATGACATGTCTTGTGGTGACCTAAGTTATTTGTGGACAAAGGAGGAGCATACCCTAAAACATGGAAGATGACTTATGGTGAACATGTTGGAGTATGCACAAACCTTAAAACCATGGTAAGGTTGACTTGGAAGGGGTTGTGTGACATGAAAAAAAACTTTGTTGACTAATCCTTATGATGACCATAAAACATGACTTATGAACATTAAAATATTATATGATTCATATTCAAAATTAAAAAATTTAAAACACAAATTCAAATTAAAAATAAAAATACTTAGCTTTGTGAAGTCGACCCCATTAAATTCTAATTCAAAATAAGAATAAATTATTTTTTTGAAACTCGGCACCATAAAAATACACATGGAAATGTGTATAAATAAGAGAAAAATTCTCTCATGTTTTAAACGTGAATTATGTGGATGCAGAATAATATTTTTAGGGTCGGCAGTAGCAACAATAGACAATGTAGCTGTGGAAAATTCAGGTAGTACCAGAGGTTAAAAAAAACAAACCTGAATTTTCTCAAAAACTTTTTTTCTTATTTTTTTGGAGATATTTTATTACCTTTTACAGGAGTATATCAATGCAAGAATTGAAGGATTTCTAAAAAAACACACATAGAGGATTAGGATTTCTACAACAACACACATATAGGAGAACTAGGGCTTTGTGGAGTCCACGGGAAACCTCACCCGAATTGTTTTCCATGAGAGAGTGTTGGACTGGGATTGTGGGAGATGGAATGCTAAACAGTCCAAATTTTTGGGTACTTGAACAACTCAAACCTTGGGTGTTTGGCTATTGTCTAAGTGGTGTTTCTATGCTTCTCTTTTTCCACCAACAGGTGATGATCAAACCCATCTTGTTACAGTAACTTATTTGACACCTACAGGACATATAAACAGCTCTAAAGTTCATAAGGATTGAACTCTTCCTCAAAATTGATTTATTTGCGGTTTATCTCTAGAAGACATCCAAAGATATAGTCTTGAAGCTCAGCCCTAATTAAGGCATGCACTAAGTGTGAATACTTATGTTGATACTCCAACAATGATGATGGATATAACTGTTTTGGTCAATGAATGTTCACCATCAAACAATTCACTTCGCCTCAGCATACATATTTTACATCCTTTTAGCATACATCAAGAACATACGCAATCAAGCTTGAAAGCAACTATGATGTACATGGGTTTATGGTGTAAAGGAAAATTAATATGATGATAAATGTGATAGATATGAGCAAGAGTCTGTGTAATAAAAAGGATACCTTATGATGATGTAAATATACATAGTATTGATCTTCTACATACAAGGTATGCATGAATGTGTATGATGAAAAGGGATTATACAAGTACATAGAAGACTTGATGATGTATTGTACCTTATCATGATATATGATAATGATACTCCATGATAATGTTGAAGATGATGGTATTTTGATGCATACAGTGTGCACGTATACAGTGATGTATACAGACTTATTGACATTGCATGATGTGATAATGATGCATTCCTACACTTTGATGATGAATTATGAAATATGTTGATGATGTATAATCCATGCACATAATGATGAAGATGCATGCGGAGAGATGTATTCAGAGATATGCTATGAACAATAATGTAAAATGGTAAGTACAGTAGTATGTAACACAATGATATGTGAAGTAAATACACTATGATGTTGCATACCTTGATGATGTTGATGATTAGTTTTTGAAGTATAACTAGCACGAGGACAAAATTGATGATATTCCTAAATATAACACCCATGGATAAACATTGAATCAAGTTGAGGAGACTTGGCAGTGCTAATGAGCAGACTTGACCAATAGTGTTGATGAACAAGGTTTGATGAGCAACAGTGTTTGAGCATCATATTGTTTAGAATCATACATTGGCATCAAGATTCCAAGAAGAATCTTACCCTTGAGGATTGGACTCCTCAACTCTTTCTTAGTTAGAGCTAAGAAAAACACATTGGGTCATGCTATAAAGTTGGTTCTTTTTTCATCAGTTTGTGCTGATTGTAATCAAGAATATTGTAGTCTTCTTCCATTACCATAAATAATGTTCACCTTAAAAATATTCTTGTCTCTCTTTCATGTGATGATTGTGCTTATATGATAATGTGGTTGATAACATAATGCTTTATATACCTTGGTTTATTAAAAGAAGGTAAAAAGTTTTAAATTTCTCTCACACTGAGTTAGCCCCCCTTTAAGTGTGGCCATTGTGTCCAATATGATTTTTTTGCATCCAATTCCCTAATATCTACTTGATTCTTAGTATCCTCTATGTATTTATCTATCACATCATTAACATAAGTAGGAACCACATGAAGAAAGGCCTTTATGCATGTTGGATGTTTTTCATCTTCCTTGGTAAGTAATTTTTTGAAGTCTTTTACATCCTAGATCTTGATTCATTGAAAATCCACTATATGTTCCCCTCTATTTGTTTTTATTTCGTTAACATTATTTCTAAACAACCTAGGTTTTGAATGTTTATGAAAGAAAGATGTTTTTTTATGTCCTTCATTCAACCACAAACTTCTCAAGTTGAGTCTCAAGAATGTTTCTTCCTTTCAATAAGGTTCTTATAATTTTCTACATATATCTCATTCTTCTTTGTGTTGTTGTTTATTGATCTCTTCATTTTCCATTTTAGATTGAATTTTATGTAGTTTTGTTTGTATATCCTTGAGTTGTAAGATTAGATCCTTGTATTTTTTATTTACCCAAGTTTTTAATGCATCTTTGGTTTCCCTTAGATTTGACATCCAAACGTAAATTAGAGAGCCATAATATTTCATTTGCCATGCTTTTTTAATCATGTCTCTAGCATCCTTTCACTATAGCCACAAAGAATTAAAATAAAAAGGAAGGGGTCGATAATAGTCATTTTCTTTGATTCTGAGGGCTATGGGTAAATTATATGAAGTGATAGAATGAATGATTTGGGTGTAAAATTCCATATATTCCTAAAGATAGCACCCATGTATGAGAAAGATATCTAAATAAGAAACAATATATCCCAATCTATCCCTCTTATTAGACCATGTGTATCTCTTTTATTTTGGCTCGATATCATAAAGACACCATTCATTCATTATTTCTTCTACCTTTTCTCACGATGCATCACAAACAAGGTTCTATGTTTAATTTTCATGTTGATATAGAACCTTATTTAAGTCTCCAACTATCATACATTGTTCTAATTATATTTGTTTTTGGATGTTATATTGTTGTTCAACATTCCCTCTTTTCTTTTCAATGCATGGAAATATAAAATTGACGATTTCGTAGTGTTTTCTTGTGAGTTTGGATTCTAGATCCATATAAAGTCAATGTTGATATTTGAAATGTTTTCAAAGTTATAGAGTTTTGATGTTCCATAAAGTGCATAAATATCGTGAAGCTCCCCTTCAGAGTAGTATTCCAAACTCAATATCATTTATATATATTTTTCTTGATTCTCTCATTCCTATTTCCCAAAACTCTATCTCGTAGATAATATGAATATTGGTTTCTATGATTTTATAAGATCTCTTGTTTCTTCTATCTGTTGGTTCTAATATTGATTACAACATGCTGGAAAATTGAGTCAAATAGATAAAGGACGCCACATAAGACAATGGCACATAACAACATCAACAAATTACACATAAATTACCTCAAAAAACTCTCTCCGGGAGGAAATACTGGAGACTAGTGAGATTTCATTCATCTATTAATCAATCACTAAAAAGTAGGTGTTTAAAATTGTCATATGCTATATCATAAATCACAATTCAATACATGATACTGCTACAAACTACAACTCCTCATAGTATATTTTTCATAGCCATTACATGTTATCTATAGTTACACTATAACCAACTACTCATTAATGAAAATCCATAAATTCCTAACCACTTCTAGGTATTTTGTTACCACTCGTGGAAAATGAGAGATTAGTGACCAGGAGACCAAAAATTTTGGTCAACACAGTTTGTTTCAAGGGACAATGACCAAAATTGATAAATTTAAGTGAGCTAACTAAAAAATACCAAGATAAATGACCAATTTTGGTCACGGGATAAAAACCAACTAAAAACTACTAAGATAAATGACCAAATTTGGTCATGGGATATCTAGACTAAAAATGAACACATAACAATTGGTCATTTATTTGGTCATTTTTAGTTGTGTCCCTCCGAAAAAGAAAAAAAATTACAAATTTGACAATGAATTTGTACACTTTACTAAATTCTAACACTGCAGATGGATTCAACTCTAAACCCATCTGCAGTGTTAGAATTTAGTAAATTCTAACATATATATAATATATATTTACACGTCCCTATATTAACAAAATTGAATTAATGCAACCTATATGTTCCTATAAAAATGATTGAATCCCTATATTTCTAAATGGATTAATCTAAAAAATAGTGTAATATTGTTCTTACATCATCTTACACAAAAAATTTGCAAAATTGGGACACCATTAAAGTTGGGTTTGTTTGGGAGAGAACAATGAAAATGCATAAAACCAATGCACTAAACCTTGGCATATAATTATGTTAATTATAAGGCTAATTTGGACACGAATTTGGCATATAAAAAAACCCACTAAACCTTGGCATATAATGTTAATTATAAACCTAAACTATGGGATCATTTGGGTATGGACCTAGGCGAAATTATACTATGCCATGGTTCTTTTTCCATAACAAGGAATATCACGGATATGAAGTACTCTGAAGGTTACTCTCTAACTGTGTTTCTTATCCTTCATTTTGGATTCATGTAACCTTAATTGTTCACTAGGAATTAATGCTATATGTGTCAAGTTTGAAATGCTGCACATTTTTTTAAATTACACTGAAGGTATTATTTAAGGGGTTGCTCCTCTCAAGGTTTCATTGTCTGTTGACGACCTATGAGCAGACTTCTTGTGTCTCTCTATGCGACTACATGCTATGAGAATGTGATGATGACACGCTATGAGAATGTGCCTTCGAGCCTCCCCCTGTCTCACTATGAGAGTGTGGCTCGCTCTGCTCAACACTCCTCATGCCCAGTAGACTTTCTTTGAATAGCTATTAGATATTATTGCTAACTATCTGGTCTGGGAATTCCCCAGAGGCTAAGATGGAATACTCCAAGAGCTAAAGGAAACCGAATTAGGATATATATCCTATTTTGGCAACACTTCTAGTTTCACCTGCATTAGATTCATCAACATCGCAACCTCTTCCTCTGAGTGCTTGAAATTTTATTTGTTGAATGTGTACACTCCCTCATGCATGAGACTACTATATTCGAATGGATAGTTGCTTGTGTTTTCGATATAAGGATGGGCTAAGTATCTTCGATTGTCGTCCATTATTATTGACAACACGATTAGGAATTAGGCCAGCTGCTATCATCCAGATAAATCATCGCCTTACACATCTATAAATACATATCTTTAACTATGGATAAATATCTTTGAATTTTTTGTAGATTAATTCTTTAAACCTTAACCATCCAATTTTTACCTTTAAAAAAACAAAATATACAAATCTCATCCATCAAATTTTTTTCTTTTCAAAAAAACAAAATATACAGAAGGGAAATAATTTTTTTCTCCAACAACATAGACAATTAACATCAACACATATGTGAGGATGAAAATTGAAAAATGTTAAATTCACGTAAATAATTATTTCAACTCTAACTAAGCTTTGAATATAATGCATACAATATATTAAAGTCCAATACAATAATACTAATACTATACTTATATAACATTTATTTATTTTTTATTAATTAATTATAATATCAAAATTTATTTTTAATTAATAAATTATTTAAAAATAGACATTTTGTATAATGAATTAAAAAAAGCTTTGGGTGGACAAGAAGGTTTAATTTATTTCAAACAATTTAAGAATGAGATTCTTGTATTAGATTGTTCGTGGCAAGTTTTTTAGTTGCAATTTTCGTTTTTCATGAAGAATGTCTTAGGTGTTTCCCTAGTGTGTTTTGGATCATTTCTTGACCATAAGTAATTGGGTGACTAGAATTTTTTATGTATTCACAACTTTGATAGAGTCATAATGTTTTTTCTATGATGTTTTTCTCTATCATTGATCACTGGTTTTGATGTAAGAGTTGTTGTTCTCTTTGATTCTTATTGAACATCAAGAAACACTTTTTTTCAATGAAAAAAAAATAATTATTACCATATTTACATATAACGTGAAACTCTATATATTAATTTTATTTGTGTATCTTTTTCTTAAATATCATGAACAATGAAATTCTTATAATATATAAATTATTTAAAAATAAATAAATCTAAAAATTTAAAAACATTAAATACAAATTTCCAAATAAAATCCAAACTACTCTCAATACTTATAAATTATAATTTATAAATATGACCTTTAAAAATGTTGCACTTGCTCACTTATCATAGAATTTATGTTAATTCAGTAATTTCACATAATGTCATCTTCCTGAATTTCACAATGAGGTTTCACAAAGGTCATATTAGCCTTTAATATGACAATGATATTTGTGTACAATTCTTAAACTTAAAGACAAACTTCTTTCTTTAGTTGGTGAAAGCCAATTGTTCAATTTTTTTTAAATCACATATATGTTATAAAATAGTATAAGATAGATTATTATGTTTCAAACAAAATATATTATATATAGCTTCAATGTAAACCAAATACATATATAACTTACTCAATGTTTATATAACTACAAACATAACCAATGTTTCGTTCGGTTATGTTTTAAGTGTTTTTATGAGTTTTATCTTTGTTATGTCCTACAGTAGAAAGATATATATAAATGGTTCAAACATATTAATCTCATCATAATATTTTTTATTTATTTATAATGTTTTGTATAGTTATACTTTTTTATTATTAAATCTAATTTTAGGAAAAGTTATTTATCTCGCATATCATTAATAGTTGTGGATGATGGTCTTTATTGAGTTTTGTGTCCCAGTATTGGAAGCACCATGCCATTATCATTTCTACAGATTTGTATGTTGCTATAATAAATATATTTGTCCACACCAACATCACATTTATTTCATAGGGAGTTGGTGTTAGGAAAAAAAGGTCAATTTGTAGTGTTGTCTCGGCGTAGTTGTTGCCATGGGATTACAATGAGAGGGAGGGTTTTGTTGATCAACAACCTCTTTAAACACGCTTAGATCAACCTTCCCACGAATGTTGTCAATCAATACATCCAGCTCGTAAAGCTTTCACTCTCGGTTCGGTAAGAAAAAGTATAGGAATTTCTTTGAATAATTTAATGGAACTTCTTCAAATTGCTTGAGATTTTTTTTCATAATTTCATCATCTATTACATATAATAATTCTTGGAAATGTTTTTAAATCGAGGATCCAGGTTGCTTGAGATTTTATTTCATAATTCCATCATCTATTACAGATACTAAGTCTTGGAAATGTTTTTAAATCGAGGCTCCAAGGTTGCGCTGGCTCATGGTCGCCTTCCCTTCTCCTTTGCATAACCTCTTTGGTAATCTACAGACTGTGTCTCAAATGCATTTCATTATATTGAATAAGGTTATGCTTCATGTTGTAGGGTCAGTGCAAGAAGATGATGGACCTTTATGGCACGTTAGATGCAATACAAAACTGAAAAAACAGGCATCCATCAACTTGCATGGATATTTTGAGACA
>LPNX010728162.1:127908-147087 GCA_001517045.1 Pseudotsuga menziesii
TTCCATAGTATCCCCAAACATGATCTCTTATGATTTTGATTCCAAAGTGACCCCATCACCCTAATGGAGGCTTTAATGATTCCAACCCTTATTGAATATGAGAGTTTGCAAACATTGATCAATTGATAATTAAAGAGAAGATATATTCCCATATACACTACATTATTCCCATCCTTAAAGAGGACATTCCAAAGATGTACCATAAACTAATATTCACAAAATGCAAAACGATTATAAAAAACAACACTCCATGTGAGTATGAAATAAATATTAAACAAAGACACACATCACTTGACACATAACATATATAAGAGGAATCATAAAACATGGTTGATGGCCATTAATAAGATCCACAATATAACTCTCTCTCTCACACACACATATATATATATGACAAATCAGACCAGATCAATACAATTCTGCCAAAACAATTCTTTGGGTAGCCAACTGAAATTTCCGATTTGACTCCGGTTCAATTGCCAAATCATTATCTTTCGAAATTCATATATATTATTGTTTCATTATATATAATCATTATTGCTTGGTTATATATTTTTATCCAACAAATAAATGAAAATCAATATGACATTTGATATATGACACATCGTACGAAATAAATAACCCACCAACGAAAAGATTAAAAATAGATAAAAAATCGACCAACATAGAGATGTATATGGCCTGAGAGAAAGAGCCAAATGCTAAATCCTCATCATTAAAGAGGACATATTAGCTTCCATACCTCATAGATTATCTCATAGCCCAATACTCATGGAATTAATTTTATGTAAAGCCTTTCATCTCATTAGCTAATGGATGCCCTCAAAAACTTATATGAATATAATTGATATTTATTTAAAGGAAAAATGGAGTTTATATAATATGTTCGAAAGCATGATACTATTATATATATTAGAAAACCAAACACAGAAAGAAACCTTGAACTAAAATACATAACTATAAGAGGGAAAATGGTAATTTTGTTATAAAATGAAGAGAGGGTATAGGAATCAACCAATGGTGTGGGCGTGAAATATCCTCCCCTCCACTTGAATCAGCTCCAAACGCTCCAATGCCTGTCGAAATATCGCTCCAAACGCTCCAAACGCTGCGATGCCCGTCGAAATCGCGTTTCTGATATTGAAAATGGGCTCGGGACTGTGTATTTTTTTTTTCAATTTTCATATTGCGTGCACGTTTTAGAACTACAAATCGCATGCGCGTTTTTTAGTTCTATAACATGCACGCAATTTTTCCTCCTATCCTACATGTCCCATGACATGTTAGGCTGGGGTTGAACCATACCAAGTGCTATGTCAGGCTCGGGTTGATGTATTTTTTGGTAGCATGATGTTGTTTTTGAAAACTAGGATTGCATCTTAAAGGTCCATCATCTTCTTGCACTGACCCTGTATATAGTTTTCATTAACCTTTGCTTGTGGGATATTGTCATGCATATCGGCAACAAAAATAGTGCCTATTTACGGTGCAACTGTGGTGGGTTTTCAACAACTTTCGAATATATTTTACTTAGAAAATATCTTGGCCCCTCCTCCCTTGAAAAGGTTAAGGTACTCTTCTTATTGAGGTGCCTAGTCTC
The DNA here is from genome assembly GCA_001517045.1 of Pseudotsuga menziesii. Classification (NCBI taxonomy): domain Eukaryota; kingdom Viridiplantae; phylum Streptophyta; class Pinopsida; order Pinales; family Pinaceae; genus Pseudotsuga; species Pseudotsuga menziesii. Next base: position 129,509 of record LPNX010728162.1, read on the forward strand.
TACATGGATTCATATAAACTTCAAATTCAATCTAGGTGGAGAGCTGGGTTATTACCCTTTGTATGCAGTTTATATAAATACAATTAATTGAGTCCATTGGGGCCTCGTCTATTTTCTGAGATGGAGTATAATAACTTATCGTAATTCCCACTCTGTCAAATTGAGTATGGCCGACGGTTTCAATGGACAAGCCCTTTTTCATTGGTTATTTGATTTCGTATCTTGTTAATGCATATTGTATGATATTTTTGGATTATCGATGAAATTTTGTATGATAATCAGTTTATTTATATTGTATGAGAATGATATTACAAATTATACCCTAATTGTTTGTGATTTTAATTAGTTTTCAAAAAATTCCATCTTCCCTTTCAAGTGTTGGTAGAATGGGTTTAACCGTACTTTTTCATACACTGTGAATAGAGCAACACTATTGATGTAAAAGTTCTAGGATGCAATCTATCCTTTACTACTATTTAAAGTTTGTTCTTGGTATATATATAATGGTATAATCTTCAAGCTCTACTATTAACATTGTAGTGTATCAGGCTGAAAACCCTTGACCCCGCCCACCTATATATTTTGTTTTCTACTGTATAATCTTTCCATTATCCCTACTATGAACTGTATTTTCTATGCGTATCAATCATTAGAAAGGATATACAAAATTCCTTTATATTCATTCTTGTCTGTCTTTTTCATAAAGAAATATACAAACATTGTATAAAATATCCAATATGAATTTGTAATGTAAACAAAATATTTCTCCTCTATTTTTAACAAAAATGAAAATTTAATAGTCTAATAAAGCATCAACATGAACCATATTGTTTCCATTCACACAAAATCCACAATCAAACTTGCTCTTTGAGAATTGATGTTTATGAAAATACAACTTCTCCTGTCTTCATGTCCCAGGCATTGTATTAAATCTGCCCTATGTCATTTTTCCATAACTCCTGCCCCAGGATCGTGTCTTCCTATCCCAAACAATGTATTAAATATGCTCTCTGTCTTTTTTCCATTACTCCTACCCCAGGCTATTCACCATGGAAACCTATAAAAGAATGCAGAATGCATTCTTTGTTGGAACATTGAATACATCACCTTACCTAACAAAAGTTTAGCAAAAAAAATTGAAACAAAATATGTATGCCCAAAATAATAGTGTTCTTCGCTAATTATACAAACTTTTATGTATCCCCAGTAATTCCTTTTTGATAGAGAAATTGATGCTCACGCTTATCTCGGGCTCGAACTTTACTAGTACCAATTTGGATGGTTGGCTTAACTAAAAATTAGGTATCAGGCTTATTGGTTTAGTAAAAAATAAGGTGTCTAGATAGTATAGGATTTTGAAAAATAGATTTTCTTGGAAGTTCATGAAATTCAAACTCGGGAAATAAAAAAAATAAAAAAGCTATCAATATATGACCATTTTCGCCTTTAACCTCTTATTGTTTAGATGGGCATGCATGGATGTATTTGCGAGCGCATTTCACTACGGCTCCTGTTTTCTTCCATAGCTAAGAATAGTGTTCAGGTTTTCTATAGTAGAGAACTGGAACATCAGAAACAAGGGAAGTGATTGAAAGCAAAGCTCATTAGACTGGTACTGAACTTGGCTAATCGCCTCGATTCGGATCTTTTACTTCATTGTGGGCCCGGGCTACTTTACTTTGCTTTACTTTCTCACATCTTTACTTGCATGCCCTATGGTTTTGTACCAGGGTTTACTTCCACGCCCTATGGTTTTGTTTGGCATATGATTAAGGTTTGATCATGTGTTGATTTATGGTATAGTTTGTATTTGGTGCAATATCCAAGAATTGGATTTGCAATTATTTGTTATAATAAAACCGATCATGCAATTAAATGGGACGTTTGGTATTGCAACTAGGTCCATGAGTAAGTACAGGACTTAAACCTGCCATACACCTAGATGGTGATAACAATGAGTTGCGATAGGATTTGTAAAGGCCTTCACTTTGTCTGAGGGTTGCATTGATGTTTGTTGTTTTGTTTAAATCTTGCCGAGAGCCGAGCTCTAGAACTCTCTTGGTTCCTTTCATGAATTTTACATAGTATTTACTAGTTCTATTTCTTTCTGAGGTGGAAAGTACTCTAGAGTTTTTACCTCGTCGATGCCCCGTGTTACTGAGCTCCTTCAGACCGTCGAAATGTTCGTCTTATGCATAGTTTTCTTTAGCAGGTAAATTCAATGAAGGTCTTTTCTTGTAGCTTAGTTTGATAATCTTCCATTCCTTGTAATAATTTATTGATAATCGTGTCTTTTTGTAGACTTGGAGGGATAAGGACGCTCAAAGGAGCTGACCCTTGGCCACCAATGCCCAACGATATGGTAAGAACTTCTGATCCTGTAAGTTTCAACTAGTTCTATATATAAAGGATTTAAAAGCTTAACCTAACCCTCAACTGTATTAACTTGCAGGTTTTTGGCACTGAGAGAAAGGCAACAGGGTCACCTTCTCCCAGGCCCGCGTCTTAGGACACTAGTGTAATTGTTCTCAATTTCATTTGTTTTATCAATGTTTTTACCAATTCCTTTACTCCATGGAAATATTAACTCCATTTTACTTCTTGGTTAGAGGTGTTGAAGATAGAGTCATGAGGTATTAAAAGGTGGCTGGAACCTTAAGATAAGTTTCCTAAACAAGATAGTCTCTATGTTAGGTTTACTTGTAGGATCACAAATTTCATTGTGTCAAATATTAAGGAACTTGGAACTAGGGTTTCTCTTGTGTAATTATTTGAGTTAAGAAACAAGGACACCATCCTCGATGGTTTTACTTCCTGTAACATCCGATGGTTAATAACCTATTAATGTTCATAACTCTGTAATGATTATTTGTGCTTATATAAAGGACTATATATCCTTCGCAAAGATGGTAGCCATTTTGAAATGGACTTACAAACATCTTGCACTGCTTAATGAATTTATATGTTTTTTTAAAAATATTATTGTGGGGTTTATGTATAAACGCTCGACCACCATCTGGAATGGTTTTATGGCCGTAGAGGAAAGCATTTCCATGGTTCTATTTGTAAATATATAAATATGTGTGTGTAAATTTTTGTCGTTAAAGTGTTGATACTTAATGATAGTCTCACGGCCATCGTTTATACTCTTTGCTGGAAATAATATGAATCGTTACTACCTTTGCTATTTTGTAGGTAGTTATTTACTTTTGTTTTTATTTGTTTAAATGTTACTTACAGGTCTTGACTCTTCCCTATCAGGATAACATATGCGATTTCTAGAGAATGGCTTTTCAATTGTTAAGATTGCTACTTGGATCTTGTGAGTGGTTGTAAACGAAAGGAATTTCGCTCCATGGTTTTTAATCCGAAGTAGTTATAGGATTTGATCCGACAACCTCAGTAGGAGATCTCTAAATTGGGATTGTGAGGCTTTGCCTCTATGTTGATTGCATTTAATTTAGACTATAAGTTATAAACTTGGAATATTAAATTCTTTTTTTGGAAACCACGAAGTGGTATTGGACCTACGCCAATTCTTCTGTAGTAATGAGTAAATTGGAGGGTTTCTCGTATCAATTATATTTGGATAGATTTTATGTTGTTTGTTAATGGATTATACCATCGATCCAAAAATTAAGGTATACTTTTGAAAGGGATTTGATCCCGTGACTTGTAAGTGGTCTGATATGTTTGATGGTATTAATAAAAGTGACCCTTCACATATACTGTAGAGTATAAAATATGCTTATAAATAAAACTAGGTATCTTCGATCCATGAGCCTATTCATTGCAATCTTTAAGGGAAACATAATGGTATTCTAGGATACCTATAGATAAAGGGATCTGTTTGTAAAAGAGAGTCTATACAGTCTTAATCTAGTTTTTATGGTGTAAATACTTACTATATCTCTTCCATCTTTTTTCGTATACAAATCTTCTAATCGATACTTAAAACTTAGAAAAAATCCCTATGTTATAATTTATTTTAAAGAGATTAATTAGAGTAAATTTCAACTCAAAATGGGCCTCCTAAAAAAAATAATAAAATAATAGTTAAAATAATAAAATAATACTTACCAATTTTGGAGAAAGAAAAGAAAAAAAACTACTTTCTTTGTTCGTATTTTCAACATATCTCCTTGTGCTTTTACTCAAATTTCGATCAGGAGGGCACCTTGGATGAGATATTAAATTCTATATCCAACGAGTACCCACTTGGCATACCTCTAATGGACCCCGCTACCCCAAAAATAGGAAATACCTTAAAAACATGATGATTCATCACGTTTTTTCAGGTATTTCTTATTTTTGGGGTAAGAGAGTTCATCAAAGGTATGCCGAGTGGATACTCGTTGGATGTGGAATTTAATTTTGCATCCAAGGAGCTCTCGTGGTCGAAATTTGAGTCAAAACACAGGTAGATATGTCAAAAATACGAACAATATTTTTATTTTATTTTTTATGATACCTATCCCCAAATTTATATTAAAAATTGTTTAAGACCTATATGGTAAATATTTCCAATTTAAATTAATTTCATTGGCTAATTTATGATGACATGGAATTTGAATTATGGTTAAAATACCCATTTTAAGTTGAAATTTCTTCTAATGCATGTCTATAGTTTTACAATGTAAGCTATAGATCTATATCCTAATTTTAATCTAGCATTAGAATTTTATGTAGTACATTTAGATACTCATTGCTTAAACTGGATTCATTTGTCTACTTAAAAGAATACATATCTATTATAATAACCAGGCATTATAAAAGTAATCGCTAATTTAAATTTAAAATACAGAGTGAGAAGATATCTGGAACAAGGATGCATACATGGAATAAACATTCAAATATAGCTACTTTTTTTTGTGTAAGAAAGATAAATAATTTACTCCAGTAGTTACAAGTATAACATCCATAAATTAATTGATAACATTTTTTTTTAGTTTAGTAAACTATAGATCAAGGGAAAAATAATATACAACATTAAAATGTAAATTAGAAACTGGGCACCAATGCTTTGGGAATACAAGAGTGGGAATGTTGATCCTCCCAACCAACTCCTAGAGAAGCCAAGCTTCTTGCTCCAGAAGCCCTAAGCGTGTTCATTGAATCACAAGAGAAAAATCTAAATGTGTCATCTCTTGCATTTCACAAACGTTAAATCCTTGTTCAATGCTAGCCTCCAGTTGCTTATGGACATACTAATTTATAGTATTCTTCCCGGGACTTGGCCATTTATGAGCCTCCTGGTCTTTAACACTCAACTTGGAGTTGTGACCTAATTTTAGAGACTGATTCCTCCTGCATCCTGAGTTCTCACTTGATGGGTTTTTCCACTTGTCTTTTTCTTCTTGTGGGTCAGCAAACACTCTTCAACAACTGTATCCACTCTTGTCCCCCTCTTAGCATATTTTATTAAATATTTTTTTTTATTAAATGTTTTATTCTTAACATTTCTATCAAAAATAATAAAATAATAATAAAGCATTTTTCACAGAATTAATATGGGGTGTTTCAAAGAGAGCTTCAATGGATGGTGAAGTGTTGAATATAACATAAACAGTCATTAGAAAACAAAAAACATGTGAAAACGATTGAAGTATTGAAACCGAATACGGTTGCCACTCTCAGAGTGAATGAAGAGAAGCATCCTGAAAGCATATTTTTTCAATCGAAAGCATCTAGAGGTAGTTATTATAATGAACTCCAAATGTTTTACCCTAACCCAATAATAATTCTACATAAATATATTAGTAAAAGATTGTTTTCCCTCATTTAATTCTCAACCTTTCTTTATAAACTCTCAAGTATTTTCTCTTTTAATTGTGGTGACTAATATTTTAATGTTTTAATTGTGGTGACTAATGATGTAATGGAATATGAAGCAAGAACAGCATAGGCAATATCTCACCTAATGGCCTCCGTGCTTCCAAGTTTATACCCAAAAGCTTCCCCACTAGTGCATGCATCCCTTACTCTCCCATCTATTCTATATGATCCACAAGCAAATAATTATTTAAGCTTCCCCACTAGTGCATGCATCCCTTACTGTCCCATCTATTCTGTATGATCCACAAGCAAAGAATTATTTAACTTTAGTTGGACTAAGAATTATTTAACTTTAGTTGGACTAATTTTACCACAGATGTTACAATTTTGGTTAAAATTATTAGCTATTAAAATTCATAAAATTTCTTTTCTAACTAAATTTCTTATAAAAAATTAAATACTTAATTTAGTAAACACAAACTTCTTAAAACTATATATAAGTTTGACTCATAACTCTACTTAAATAAAATAAGTGAAAAGAGACTATTGCAAAAACATAGAGTTAACAAGTTAATTTAAAATAGCATTTTATTTTTACCCATATTTTAATATCATGTTTATATCTAAAACAAATTATTTGAAATATCTATTTTTAAATATTAATTTTTTTATAAATAATTAAGAAAACTAAAAGTTATAAATAATTTTAAACAAATAAAATTAGCAACAAAGCTGAAATAAATGAAATTAATAACATTGTATCAATAGAAAAAAGTTATCAAAATTGTTATATCTTAACAAAATCCTAATTATTTATATTTTAAATAATTAATATTTAAAAATAATAACTTTTGTAGTTAAATAATTAATATTTAAAAGTATTAGTTTTATAGTTTTGCTTGTTGTATGTTATCAAAATCCTAAATAATAAATAATTAAAGATTAATATTTAAAATTATTAGATTTTATAGTTTTACTTGTATAAAGATTTTTTTTTAAATATATTCCATTAAATTTAATTCTTTTGAACATTTATAATAAAAGTGTTAATTTTCTAAAATTATATTATAAATAATTAATAAATAATTTTTAAATATTATTAATCGTAATAGTTTTCTTTGTTGTATGAAGCAATTTTTGTTAAATATATTTATTTTTTAATTTAATTTAAAAAATATATTTATAAATATATAAGTCAAAAAAATGTCACATTTATAAAATTAAAACTTTTTAATTAGTTTTTTAAATTTATCAATAAAATAAATATGTTTATTGTTTTTTAAAGGTTTATAAAAGCTATAATTTAATAGGTTTTCAACTTATAGAGCTTTTAAATTTTTATACTTTAATAGGTTTTAAACTTATAAAGCTTTTTTTTTTGTAAAAACGGTAGTTTTAAACTTATAGAGCTTTTTAATTTTTATAAAGCTTATAGTTTATAACTTTTTAAAATGTTTAAATCAAATCAATAAGTCTAGAGTTTTTTAAATGTTTATATATATATATTTTTTAAAGTTTTTTTAAATGTTTATAAAATCTATAAAGTTATAAACTTTTAAAATATTCACACATGAGAATTAAGAATGATTAAAATATAATATTTAAAGTTTTAATGAATGTTGTATTTTAGATTTATTTTAATAAAGATCCGTAAAAAACTAATATATTTTAAGACTATGAAGATCAGTAAAATAAACAATACATGGTAAATCTATTGAAATAAATAGTTAACCTATTATGTTGTAAAATAATAAAGTAAATAGTTAAACGGATTAAAGAGCTTCGCATACTTGAAGCATGGGTTTGGCGACTTCGAAGTTCATTTGCGAAGTGTTTTTGAAGCAATCTGAAGCGGGATACAGCAGAATCATGAGACGGCCTATGATATTAGATATATTTGCTACTAATTATTATGCTAAGACTTTAGAATAGATGACTTGGAGCGCTATTTGAAGTACTTAATGGGAAATGTGGATATTATTAAGGGTGAAATATTGAAAATGGTTCAGATGACATAGAATAGATGACTTGGAGCGCTATTTGAAGTACTTAATGGGAAATGTGGATATTATTAAGGGTGAAATATTGAAAATGATTCAGATGACATAGTGTAGCCATTGCCAGGAAGCTAGTCCTTGATTCTGCAAGCAAGAAAAAGCAGTAGTCACATGTTTTCGTTTTTTGGGTGTGTTTTGCTAAATATAAGGGTTTAGCTTTCTTCTAGTATCGTGAAATCTAGAAAGAGAATTATGATATTTACATAATAATAAAATAATATAAAATAGTTTTCTGTTTATATTTATTATATCATATGAAAAAGTTATAAAATAGTTATAATAAAAAAATTTACATATCTTAAAGTTATATAGTTATTGAGTATACATTTTTTTGGATGGCACCAAATCAACGCAATTGTATAATCTTAGTTTGAAATAAATCTTTAAAAAAGTGGTTGTATTAGTTATCAGCTAGTGGTAGAATAGTTGGTGGCAAGACACCCCTTAAACTGAAAGATCGCCGGTTCTAATCTCTTCTTATACCAAAAAATCCAACTATGTTAAGATTTGGTAAGATCCAAGCAGGATGCGAGTTCTACCACTTTGCCAACACAAAAATGATTATATTAGTTATTATATTTATAATAATAAAATTAATAAGGCAATATTATTTTATGAATTAATACAGTTTTTCTAAACCCACTCTTTTTCAAAGGAGATCAAAACCTATTTTTTTTTAATTTATTTCAAAATAGATCAAAACCTAAACCTACGAGGAAGAGGACAAAGATTTGTCGTCACTGTTCTCATCAGTAAAGTCAAGTATATATGAAAAAATATCTGAACTTTTCAGGCTATGAACATATAAAACATTTTAAAATCCATATGACAGATAATTAGAGATACATTTCTGCAAAAAAAATATAACTTCATTGATTGCAACATTTAAGCAAATGTAGATCTACAGTTCACCATAAATGATGGAAGACAATTTATTGGTTGCTTGTTTAACAGCCTACACTTCACCACAAATGATGGAAGACAGTTTATTGGTTGCTTGTTTAACAGCCTCCAAATCCAAAGTGAAAACCCTGAGCATATAAGCATCCAACATCTAACTTTTAAAGGAATGAACTCACAACTCTATGTAGATGTGGCGATTACAATTATATTAAATGCATGATTGAACTTCGAGATCTGCTTATTATTAACATAAGATAATGTAGCCATCGGGATACTCGGCTCTGACGACAGTGTGTGATTGGTATCCATAGCCATCGAATGAGAAAAATGATGAACTGGGATTCACATACACTAATCGAGGACTCTCCTCCGCAGCATCTTGTTCGTTCTCCTTATTCTCCTCCTCTTTTTTCTCTTCATCCACAGGACCCACACTAACAATCTCTGCTCCATATCCCCGCTTCCTTAGTTTTTTTGCGAGACACACGGGATCTACATTTCCCACCGCAGTTATCTTTCCTTCCTCCATGTTTACTTCAATAGAATCCACTGAAACAGAGAAGTCGCAGAATTAGGAAACCAGTACAAAACAACAAATATATACTAAATGTACACAAAAATTTTTGGCCGCATGTAATCCAATAATAAAGAAAGGTAATGAAGATTCGTGCCTCCGGACCCTGCAAGAGCCTTCATAGCCCTTGTTTTTATTTTTTCATCGTGCATGGCCGATTTAAACACCATTTTCTGCATATTCAAATATTCGTTAAAGACGTTTATACAGAATCTATAACCAATTACCAAAAAACTGTAACACAAGTATTTTATGGACAATGTATATACCTTAGACATTTTGATTTTAAATATCTCAATGTCCAGGCAGACAAAATTAGCCAGCCGGCACTTGAGAGCTGTGATGCCCGGGCTTTGAGAGCTGTGATGCTCTTAATGGGTTGCACGCAGAGAATAAATAGTTGTGAGCGAGCAAAGTCAGTTTGTTGTGGAAAACCTCACTTCCTACTTCCGCGAAGGTTCTGCGTTTTTGTCGGGAAACTAAACGGGAAGGGAGCAATGTGGACTAGTTAATTTAATAGTCATCGGGGAGAAGGAATATGGACTCGTTAATTTCCGTCAAATACAGCGAGAGCTGTGATGCTCTTAATGGGTTGCACGCAGAGAATAAATAGTTGTGAGCGAGCAAAGTCAGTTTGTTGTAGAAAACCTCACTTCCTACTTCCGCGAAGGTTCTGCGTTTTTGTCTGGAAACTAAACGGGAAGGGAGCAATGTGGACTAGTTAATTTAATAGTCATCGGGGAGAAGGAATATGGACTCGTTAATTTCCGTCAAATACAGCTAAGATTTTGCAGAGACCGTCAAATTCTGGCTTAGAATACAGAAAACGTTTCAGATTTTGCTTGTTATCGGCAATTTTGACGGGTGTCCGTCATGTGAAATTCCAGCCGTGGTCATCGGGGAGAAGGAAGATACCCTCCTCGGTGGATGTGGGTCCTATGTTTTACGGGTGTCAGATGTAGTCAGTACGAAACACGTTTATATTATAGTTTTAGGTTAGTTTTAATTTGTATTTGTATTTAAAAAATTAAATAAATAATTTGAACTATTTATTTTTTAGAATTAAAATAAAATTTTAATTAATTAATATGATGTTGATGGTTAACCTATATTGAAATTAAATTTTGTTTAATGAATTTTAAGAGAAAAAATTATTATTTGGTTTGTTTTAAAATTTTATTCTTATATTGAAAAAACTTAATGAGAAAAATGCTAAAGTTACCATACTTTTGAGAAGTTAGAAAGTTAAAAAGGTCTTTATTGTATAAAAGATGTTGAAACATATTTAATGTAATTTTACCTAGGGCATTTTAAGAGAAAGTGATTTACATCCCCAAAAGTTAGTCTAATAGAGATCTAATGTGACTTTACCTAGGGCATTCTAAAAGAAAGTGAATTGTCTAATGGCCTATTTCACTATGTAGCTCATGAGAGTTTGTTCTTATCTTGATAATATTATTTTTCTTCTTTGAATCAGTAACACTTATAGGTGTTTGGATATTATCTGATATTTTTGACTTTCTTGATTGGATCAACAAGATTAACCTGAGTGTAACAAGTGTACAACAAAAATTCAATTCATGGTTTTGATATCTTGTCATGGTTAAATACATCTTGATTAAGATTTAAATAAGCTTTAGTTATGGTGTGGTTAAAGAAAAAGGTAAATATTTATCTCATGTCTATATTAATTAGATTAATGTTTATGTTATATCATAAATGAATAATTATTGGTTAAAAAAATGGGTAAATATTTATTTGATGTTTATATTAATTAGTTTAATATTTATATGTTATATCATAAATAGAAAACTATAATAATTTGGTATGAAAAATGATAAATAATAAAATATTATTTTAAAATAATATGTGTTAATCATGTGATAAAAGAAATAATATATATATTAACTTTAATAGATTCTAACAAATCATGGAAAAATGAGTAAGTTCATAAACTTTATTAAAAAAAACTATGATTAATATACAACGATTCAACTTTTATATATATAGCAATAATATATAAAATAAAATAATAAATAATAAATAATATTATTATTTTAAAATAATAATATAAATAATAAAATATTATTTTAAAATAATATGTGTTAATCATGTGATAAAAAAAAATAATATATATTAACTTTAATGGATTCTAACAAATCATGGAAAAATGAGTAAGTTCTTAAACTTTATTAAAAAGTTTACCAAAAAAATGATGACTAATATACAATGATTCAACTTTTATATATATAGCAATACTTTTTAATTTATTATGATTAATAAAATATGGATAATCTTGACCTACTCTAACAAACCCCACATCCCACTAGGGAAAAGGAGAAAGAAAATAAACTTTATTTAAAAGTAAAGTTGTATAATCTTGTGTCAAAGGCTCTTTGAATGGAATAATGGTACTTACCATGTTTGAAGGCTGTTTGAACACGTAGTTGAAATTTCCATCTTCCTGTCCTTAGTCAAGAAGGATCCCTTTTTCATACGTAAGATAAAAATATAAATACAAATACTCTACTTTGTTGAAACATTCTATTAAACGATAATGGACAATGAAAAAATAGTGGATGAAAATGAGAAGAGTTATGATTGACAATAAATAGATAAAAAATTTCTTGAAGAAAAGTCAGGGAAACGCATAGCCAAGAGTGAAGATGTTTATTTAAAGTGAAGATGAAGGGCAAAGAAATTATACCTTAAAAAATTAATTTAAAGTGAAGATGTTTATTTATATTAGATTTGTCATTTAATGATGGTTAAACTCTAACATTGCATAGCAAACATTATCCAAATTTCATTATTATTATTTTTTAATTAATTTGAATATATATACTTTTAGTTTTAAACTTTATGTTAAAATTAACATTATTTCTATAATATGTTGTTCTCTTATTAAAATTTAACTATCACTTTTCTATGAATTACACTTTTATCTTAAATTGTCCTTCTTATAGATACATTAAATGGCTAATCTTTCTAACCCCTTAAAACATCACAATTATAATAATTAAGAAATACTCTCGTAAAAAGGAAAATTCCAACCCATTACTTTTCTTCTAATACATTATCATTTTATTGTCTTCTAATACATTATCATTTTATTGGATCAAAAAAGAGACACTGAAACCATTCTAACCCTAACATTAAGGCAATGTAATATTATTTAAAATTTTAGGTTGTTAAGGAAAAAAACCATATATATTATCCTTTTAATTACTTAAAACCTTAATAAAAATTTAATATTGTGTGAGAAAATATCCTATTTTTTTCATAAAAACAATTACGTTTTGTATAACCAAAAGCTAGAACCTTAATGTTCAACATGAAATATATCTTGGAACACCAAAATAGAAGGATTCCTTCAAGCCAATGATTTAAGAAATTATTATGACCTATTTTTTTCATCTATCATTGAGGAGATTTTGTTATATCTATTTGTGTATGATCAACAAAATGCACAAAATGCACCTTAATTTAAGGCCCATTCGAAAAACATAAGTGCTAATTAAAATGTATGTAAGTTGGGCTGCATTACTATGAGAGGAGTTTATTTCCAAAGTTTCTTGTGCTTGTAGGGACGTGTCCTCTTTTTTAATGCTGATTGGACTTACTTCCATAGAAGTGTGAATATTTTGAGGTTATAACGCAACTCAGGTTATAACTTAAAATTTTTAAAAGATGTAAATTTGTCTCCAAGATTGGTGGGCATTTTTGCAAGATTGCAATAAGTATTACCACTATTGCAATATGTAATGAATACTTGTTCACTTGTGGTAACTAAAAAATCAATTAACTACTTTAATAGCAAATAGGAACAACCACACCTGGGATGGATAAATGCCAATGAATAATTTGTCGCTTCTCCATCATTCCAACCACATATTCATTATGAAAGTAATGTGAGAGCATTATAGATACCTAGGCGACATCAAATCTTGGAAGTTAGGGCCATGTGGTGGAATGATTGAAGTCTTGATTTGCATTCTTACTTGTATGGTATATTATTGAAGTATTAAGACTTGTCCAAGTGTTCATTTCTTATATTGGCATGAAAACATAAAGGGATCACTTGAGATTTAATAACCCTTTTTTAGATAGCATTCCCCCTCCTAACATTGATGCTTGATTTGTTCAAAGGTCTACAACCCGATCCTAGTGTCATAAAACATGGTGAAGATGCTTTTGGTGAACAAATCAATTTCTTGTTTAATTCTTGTGATTACTCAAGCGTGGATATTAAATACTCATAGAGAAGTTATTCCAATCATTTTCATGACTAACTTAGAGTCCCCAATTGCTATGATGTAATGAATATACAATGAGTGGGATTGAAAGAGACCTTGGCATTGGAGGAGACCTTGGTAAAGGGTTGTTGCTTTAAATGCATGATTGCTGAATGCATTCTAAGCTCCTAATCATAGTACATTTCTTATTTTCCTTCAGGAATTGTTATGAACTCCCTTGCACTTGTTACCCTTGGGTTCCCTTTTAGCCTACCATTGAAAAATAAAAAATTACTTTGCTGGAAAATTTTCCATTCCTTAAAATATTCAGAGGAAAGTTTTGAATGCCAATTATGTTGCACATTTGGAGTTGTAGTTCTCTTAAGCCTTAAAGGATTTAGGTTTTTCATAAAATATTTTAATCACGCCATTTCTTGAGTATTTGGAGAGATGGGGCTTTGTTAGTGGATTTTTTTTTTCTTGGTGGACCTTTGTGTCATTGGAAATGGCACCATTTGTCCCCAACTAGACCTTCCATCACACAAATTTTGGCATGGCATTCATAACTCTTTTGAACAGACATTTGTTTGTGAATCCACCTTTATAACTTTTCTGCCTACTTGAGAACATTTCCTTCCATGGGGTTGGCATGAACATTCTTTCCTTGAGTTTTGAGAATGCCTCCAATCATTCTCAAATCGCGTAAGGACACGATATGAGGAGATTTCATTGAGTTTCTTTACAAGCCTAGCGTAACAGACATCTGGAGGTTCATGATATTCCTATTTTCCTTAAGTTGCATACAGTTAGCACCTCATTCTAAGTTAGGATAGAATATAAGTTATTTGTCTATGGCATTCTATCCTTAAACCATATCATTTTACATATGCTAGCTTAAGGGGGAAGAGTGAAGGTTACAAGTCTTGAGGGATAAGGGATAGCCTCCCTTCACCATATATTATTGTTTGTTCCAAGCATTGTAATTTGGAGAAGCATTGATGGGGAAACAACCTTGGAAAAGCATTGATGGGAAACAACCTTGAAGGTAAAAAAGGAGGATATTTAGGAGGGGATAAATGTGTAAAGGAACCTTTATTACCATCCAAGATTGAAGAATATAAAACTCCTTAATCCATTACTTGGGGTATGGGGCGGGGTTCACCTAAGATACCATCTCTCCATATTTTATGGTTTTTCCATTTCTAGATACCTAGGTTAGGTTGTATTGAATTACCTGTGAAACATATATTATTAGTTTCCTTATAGATGAACCTCTTACTTGTTAGGATTATTAATCCTCCCTTGTCCAATTTGGTCATATGTCTAAATCAGGAGTCATGTCCAAATCGGGAGTCCATCCACTCTATTTTTAGTCATTAGCACCATTGGGTCCACTTGGCCTAATTGGGGCACATGTTTTAGTTACTAAAGTGTGGGGAACACTAATTGAGGCTTACTGCCACTGTTTGCACTTGATTGCATCAGTTTAGGAGCATCCTAGACCAATCCCCACAATTTAGGAGCCACTGGGAGTGCTGAAACCAACCAAGGTCAGTTCAATTCAGTTGATGACTAGTCAAGCTAAGTTAGGAGTCAATTACATTTAGTTCTAGTCCTCTATATTTAGTTAGCACTAGGTTTACATGACTGCACTCAAGAGGGTTGCATTTCTCACCTACCACAGTCAGTTAGCCTTAGTTAACACTGAATGCAACACTTGAGTTATGTTTCAGAACTCTGATGAACTCTGGTTATGGTTTAGACAAGGTCATTTAACTATTGACTCCTACGATAGTGATTTAGACAAGGTCTTAGTTACCTACAATCAGGTGGAGCTTATCAATTCGAATTTTCTCATGTGGATTAGAATTTTCATGTGGCTATTAAAGCCATTGTACTTCATTGTAATTATTATCTGATTAATTTTTTTATTAATGAAAGCATTCACTGCTGCAAGCCATTTTTGCATTGTTTCATTCTTCAATTGCTGAGTAACTTGAATGATATATTTTGTGAGTTGTGTGTTTGTCCATAAATCTATGTGTTCAATTTAATATGGTATCAGAGCTTTCGTATACAAGACACCTATCCTCCTTAGATCTCCAGCTGGATCATTTTTTTTAGCAAATTGATCCTTCCAGTACTGCACCAGAAGCAGAGAATTTACCACTTAATATCCCAAGTTAGGAAATTGTTGATCAAGCTTGATTGATCAACTATGTTGGGTGTGAAGGAAATTCCAAAAGTGTAGACTGTCGACCTTAATTTCTATGTTTAATTGTGTGACAGGTTATAGATTTTCTTACAGCATTCGCTACAAGTAGCCCTTTCTTCTCACTGCATTCGCTACAACAGCTCAATCCTTCTTACTGCATTCAAAATGGCTCATCCAAGAAAGCCTCTCACTCCCTTCAACTATCACCAGTGGAAGGAACACATGGTGGTAATGCTCAACACCAAGCAGCTCTTCAAACTCATCGAAGAAACATAGGTAGTACCAACTTTATATAATGACAAAGAAAAGTACTTGAATAGGCTTAATGAATCCCATGGACACTTGCTCTCCTCAATCTCTAGAGATCTCCAATTCCACATCCAAGGATTGAAGATTCCCAAGGAGGTTTGGGACAAGCTTGCCTCCTTATTTGATAAGCAAGATGAGATGAGGATCCATCAGCTAGAAAATGATTTGATCACTCTTAATCCATCCAACTTCAAATCATTGAATGAATTCTTCACAAAGTTCAAGAACCTGATATATCAGTTGAAGCAATGCAAAGTGGAGAAGGATGAAGATCAGCTCATCCTTGCCATTCTAACAAAGATCAATGCAGACTACTTAGTCTTTGTATCCACCTTCCAAATAGTAAGGCTCACTACTCCAAATTTGAAGATGCCCACTCTTAATGCCTTCATCCAATCTCTTATTTCTGAGAATGATAAATTGATCCAAATGAGGATCATTCGATATTCCAAAGATCTAGCTCTGGTTGCAAGTGGAGATAAGTTAGCGAATGACAAAGGGAAGCAAAGAGATGAGTCTCCTATGAAGAAAGAGCAGTCAAAAGAGCCTTCAGGTTTGAAGAGAAGCAAGAATAATGGCAAAGACAAGGTCCTATGCTCTTACTATGGAAGGGGATTTTATTCAAAAATCTCCTGTATGAGAAGAAAACTTGATGAAATGGCTCTTCTTTTGAAGAAACATAAAAATTTTGTACCTGCTAGCATAAGGAAGGATGAATCTGAAGAAGAAGATGAAGAATACCAAAGGAAAGGCCATGCCTAGAAGGCTTGCTGCACATCAGCACATGTCTTCCTCATTGATTCTAGAGCTTCCAACCATATGGCTACATCCAAAGAATCATTCACTTCTTTTCAGTCCTTTGATGGTCCTAGTATTCAGATGGGAAATAACAGTAAAGTTGAAACAAAAGAGAAGGGCTCGTTCAAGCTTGAACATGGAAGGTTCAAAGATGTGCTATTTGTTTACTCCCTAGCTTCAAACCTATTATCTGTCTATCAGATGACCCATACTGGATCTCCAAAGCAAGTGATATTTTGTCCCGACTCAGTGGAGATTACAGATATCTCTACTGGGATCATCATAGTGAAGGGTGCTACAAATCATGCTTCAAAAGCATATGAGTTCTCACATTTCATTCCTCCTTCAAAACCAGTTCATTCTCAGTAGCCACTTACAAGGGAAAATAAAATCATTGCATCTACTTCTTTTACAGCTTCTACTAGTATTGCAGATCCATCTTTATCAGTTTATGAGATTGACATTTAGGGTGAATTAGATCTAGATTTAGTCTCGACTTCCAAACTAGAAGCTAGGAAGATGACTGGAAAATCACCTGACACTTGGTAAGGAAAGACCCTTGCACTATGCCATGCAATCTTACCTCCTTCAGAGAGATGCAATAGACTCCTTGTAAGATGCTATATGGCAAGGGCTCAGTCTCACTACATTTAGAAGAATGGATATGATCATACACCTCTTCATTCAGCAAGAGACAAAAGTTACATTCCTCC
>LPNX010728171.1:0-20028 GCA_001517045.1 Pseudotsuga menziesii
ATGGTGTTCTCTCTCTTGAGGTACGTCTTGATTCAGAGTTAGTAGTGTCACAGCTCAATGGTTTGTACCATGTTAGAGATCCGATGTTATTGAGGAGATTTTTACATGTGAGATTGTTAGAACGACAGTTTGAGAATATAACATATATACACATTCGTTGAACTTATAATCAAATTGCTGACTCATATGCTAACTATGTGTTAGATTGGAATTTGTTTCATTCATCATAAATTAATCATAAACACAATTTTTACACATGTAAATAAATAAACCGATCACCATAAAACTTTTTTATATATAAAAAATGTGGTAATACATAGTGTCATAATACAAAATTAGGGCTTTGAAAGCCACCATCATATACACGGTAGTACAAAATAGATACACTCCCAGGTGTCTAGTCCTGTGGAGGTGGAAGAGGGTTGTGATCATGATATGTCACCACGGATCTAGCTAGCCGCTGGAATAAACACACCCATGCGCGTGGTACACCCACCACCTGTCTCTGCATAGCCTTAGGAAAGTCCTCGACTTGCGCCATGGGAACCCTGTGAGTCAGTCGCACGAAGTTGGTATGGATGCTTTGGAACATTCGCTCCGCATCCACACTGGTGATATCGTCTCCTCTTCCCCTCCGTCTATGACGTGGGAAGCCCTCTGGTCCCCGTGGTCCCACATCTGCAAATGAATGGTTGATGTCATTATGTATTGTCACCCAAAACCAGGTCTTTTGATTCCATTAATCAAGAAAACACAAAAAAAAAAAATTCAAAATTTTTAAAAAGAGTAAGGGTCGAGATTCGTTACCTATGTCTCCATATGCTGATCCTAGTGGTAATGGCATGTTCGGATCTCCCTGGAAGTCTATCCCTGCATAAGGGTAGTCCTCTATGGCAACAATCTGTCGTCGCCACCATGGAAAAAAGTCTGCTAGATAAGGGTTGGCCACCCTACCACCCCCCAGTCTGCGCATCGCGTCTGCCCAACGTCGTTGGGCCAAATCTCGAACCCCGTGGAGAGGAACATCCACTCTAGGGCTCAATCCTGGAACACGCTCAAAGAAAAACATGCTCAAGATACTGCTGAACCCGAAGTTTCGTATCCTACCTGCCTTGCACTCACTGAGCTGATGTTTCATGTTGCTTAGCAGCGAAGTGCTTCAGTCATAGATGGTCGGTGTCATACACTCCACCGCATATAACATCAATGGCCGAGAGGCCTGATGGAGTGATGCTAAGCCTGCTATCCTGCCCAGCATCAGTAATATGGCCTTTAGGCCCAGTAACTGTATAGCGTTGGTGGGAACTTGGCTCCCCACCTTCTCCGTCTCTGGGTAGCAGTACACAGCTATGTACTCGTCGATAGTAAGCCCATGACCTGGCCCTCCTTGGGCACGAAGGTTCACCATCTCACCTCGTCGTGATAGACCTGTGATAAAGTAGATATCCTCCACCTCAATGGTGAGGGACATGCCGTCTATCCGGAAGGACTCTGAGTCCGGATCCCAATAATCTACCAGCATTTGTAGTAGTCTTGGTTTGGCCCTCAAGCCACGTAGGCACCAAAACTTGTAGAGTCCACATCTTCTTAGAGCTTCTTGAGCCATTCTGTCAGCCCTTACTGCTTCCTCTATGTCACCATGCTCGCGTTCTTGCCACTCTAGCACCATCCTACATGAGAAATTGACCAAATGTCCATTATATTCATATAAATCCTTATGCGCGGCGTCATACGCGGCTGTTTTGAAAACAGCCGTGTATGTACGCGGTTTCCAGCCCCTTTTCTGTGTATAGCCAGCCCTATACGCGGAAAAAGCCTCGATACCCACGTGGGCCGCAGCGCTCATGCAAGATTGGCCTTTAAAAACTCATTTGACCATGAAAACTTGTAAAAATTATATTGAAATGAAAGCAGAGAACATGAGTAAATACCTGGAAGAGACGGTTGTGAATTCCGCTGGCTGGATCTTCTGGAATTTGCAGTTGAAAATCAGAGCTCCAATGGGTAAAAGTTTCAAATGATTTCTATTTTTTACTATTTATAGAAAATTTTTTAAATATTTGAAAATTTTTACCCCCTTTCTTATAGTTTTGACCATTTCTAACCATTTTGGACCGTTTCTGACCTAATATGTGATGTAGAAGACCGTTTTCAGCACCGTTTCAGCCTTTGGATTGACCCATTCGTACTGATCTCAGGTATAATGTCTACACTGGCATATAGGTTAGGTTCACCACCGTTTTCATTTTGCATGACCTTATGACCATGTCACTATATCCTTAGGTACAAACCCACTCTATTATGTCACGGAACCTTCTTGCTGCTATAGAAGTGGCATGATATGAGTGGTAGAGCCTCACCTTACATGGGTACCCTAGTAAGTGCCTTATTTGCATTTGGTGCCCATGCTGATGTTTCCCCCTTTAGGGTGTGGGAGTCCATTGTATAGTATTGCCATGACATTTAGCAAGAGCCTCATACTCCTCTTGATCTTATGCTGGCCGTGATCCCTCGGACTCCCTTGTATCAAGTTGTGGATGCATTATCATGAGCTTTGCCTGTCTTATTGAGATTTATGCCGGCTCCCTTGACATTGCATTTCAGCCATATAGCCCGAGCTTGTCTCATGTATAGCCATGCAAAGCCTTTCTTTATATCCTTCACAGCTTGATTCCCTTTTTACCGGGAGGGGATTTTCCTCCAAGTGTCGATATCCTACACATGTATCCTTGCATTGAGCATAGGTATGTTCCAATGCTTGGAACTAGTTTGTTTGCCCTCATGACACTCGTCTCCTCCTAGTTTGTAACTATAAAGCTAGTTTATTCTTTTTCAAGATTTTCAAATAACTGAAAAAGACCAAAAAAATCAAAAAACCAAAAATCCGGACAAGAAAAGATATTATCTTTGGCAGCTGTCGAGTCGTGTCGCCTTCGAATAGAGCACTGTATATCACATCCATTGGTTGGGTTATAGTTTGACTTTAGGAGTTGTACTCGTTTATCTGAGTTTTATCTCCACCGACTGGTTAAGCTTCCAGTCCCTATGGAGCCTCTATTGATGCCTCCTGCGTCATAGATATGTCCCAGTTTGTATGTCGAGTTTATGCTGCCTTCATTTAGTCACCATACGTTGTTATGCTCTTGTTCGAAGGAAGTTGAAACCTGAGTCGGCCATTCCTCAGTTATCTTGACTTTGCATGTCGGCCATTCCCGGTACAGTTACTGGTTCGTGCACCTTATGATCGAGTTCTTCCATATTATACAGCCTTGCTGAGTACCTCATGTTGGATGATGGGGGATTCCCTAATGCCCTCCTTCCAGCAGATTTCATCCCATTGAATTCAGATCATTTATTCTAGGATTGGAGTCTAGAGTCATTTTGAGTGCCTTGAGACTTGCAGTCATCAGTGGTAGGTTCTCTCGCCATTGACAGTTTTGGGAATACATCAATGTCCCCTGATCGATGGATTCTCTCAAGTGTTCGACCTCAACACATTTATTCACACTTGTTAGTTTGCACTCTAGTACCTTGATTCCCATTTTCATTATTGGTGGGTGATCTCGCGTCTGTTAACGATATACATCAATGACCGGTAATCAGACGATGGACTACTATGTTCGACCTCGACACCTCTATTCGCATAGTAGGACATGTAATCATAGCGGTGTGTGTAGAAGACCTTCGAGATTGGTGGAATCCACTATATGCTACCTCCTTGATCGTGCCAGTGTTCATGAGATTTCAGCTCTCGTGACTTGTTCTAGTATATGTCAGACATTTCCAACCACTATGGAGATCTTGATCTGTTATATATCTTCAGCTTTTGTGGAGATCATGGTTTTTTGTATATCTTCATCATGGATATTCTGATCTATGTATATTGTACATGGCGATGACCACATATGTGTTATCATGTTTCATGCCTATTCATGGCCAGTGTACTCTTATGTATCCGGGACTGCTATATTATTCTGATTGGGTGGCTGGTCTTCCATTTCGGTACCTTCATCACTTCACTTCTAGGATGGACTTATAATGTATTTCGGCCATCGTATAACCCCTCTGATCTCATACATCAGGGGGCATCTGTTATAGCGTATTTCACCACACTAGGTGAATCACACATTGTATGGCCTTCCCTCGTCCCGCTGTAGACTCATTAGCCCCTATGGGCCACTTTTTGTCTTTTGATGTATCATTGACCATCCCTAAAAACATAAGAAAAATGATATACACGGCCTTTTCCCCGATAACCGCGTACATACGCGGATATTCCCTCTATAGTCGCATACATCGGGATGTGTACATAATCCAAAATTCTTTGGAGCGTTCCTTAACTTGGATCCGACTCATATGAATCCTGGCCTTCCATATGCCTTGAGATCGCACGGATTCGACCTTTCAGTATCCATTTGAAAAGCTATATAAGGAACCCATTGAGACATTGAAAGCATAAGAGAGAATTGAGAGTAACGAGACTATAGTCCATTGTTGCCAGAACTTATGCTTGAGTCTGCATCCCTTTGTCCCTTGGAGCACTGTTGTGTTCTTACCAAGCTTGCCTTTTTCTAGTAAGCTTGGTATCGAAGTGATGGAGGATTGAGGTGGTGGAGGCCCAAGTGGGGGATTCAGTTTCTCCGGTTCGCAGACGTGCCGTCAGAGGTTGTCACTTGTAATCTCTGATTCATATTAATAGAAATATCTTTTCCTGTCTAGTAATGTGTATTTGAATGAATATTGTATCCATTGGAATATGTCAAATGCTTATACATTATTGATTATATATGCTAGAATAGATCTAACACCATGAAATATAGTATGCTTGTATTGTTTACTTGTTGTTGAGGACGTGCTATAACAATTCAAGCTGAAGATTGGAAAGCTCAACGGGGATCTACTTCAACCGTCCGGAATAAGGTACGAGGTTCAATCCTTTAGTGTTAGATGTTTTTATTTCTATTGCATATTGGGAAAGATTGATTTCTGGAGTCTAGCTGTCTGTTGTGGTACCCCAAGCCATAGGAATTTCTCTCCATAACATGAGGAAGCCTAGAGATTGGCACAAGAAGCTGCAGGGTGGCAACACATAGAAGAAGAAGAGAAAAGAAAAGCTGTGCAAGAGGCAGCTAGAAAAGCAGAAGAAGAGAAAAGAAATGAAGAAGAAGAAAAGAAAAAGAAACTTGATGAAGAGCTACAAAAACAAGAAGCAGAGAGGCTAAAGCTGACACAGACAGAACAGTCTGCCTCTGACACAGCTGGAGGGCAGACTCAGGACATGGAGAATCCTGAGGTTCAGGATCCTGAAATACCAGCTGTTAGCACCTCTAGACAGTCTGCGTTCCCTACACTAAAGCTGGTCCCCTTTGAACAGAAAAAAGGGGAAGAGATCCCTGATTTCAATACTGTTTTCTATGATAGGGCAACAAAGAGGATAGTGAAGAGAACAGAAAGGAAGATTGAAATGGGAGATCTGCCAGGGAAAATGATATCGGATACGCCTGTTATGTTGGGAACAGACCAAGATCCAAGATTCACCATTAGAGCCGGAGCAGCACTGATTCACGCCTCAGAAGATAATGTAGACAAGATCATGACAGACTTGGAGCTGTCCAAGAAATGTTCTTCTCAATTGAAAGATACATTGAGAAAAGAGCGAGAGGAAAACAATAGGCTGAAAAGGAAATATGAAGACATGCAGAGGGAGATGAAGTCTTCTAAGGATGAACTGCAGCTCCTCCAAGTGGAGAGACAAGTTATGGAAACTACACAGGAGGCTCTGGAGAAAGTGCAAAAATAATGTCAAGAGCTAAGGAGTGAAAAGGAACAGCTGTTGGGAAAGGTAGAAGAGCTAGAAGAGCAGCAAAATATTATCTTGTAGGCCAGTGAGATGCACTCCCAAGAACAGAAAAAGAAACATCAAGAGAAGATTTCTTCTCTGACAACTGCTCCGGAGGAAGCAAGGGAGCAGCAGGTTAACCTCCAACTGTTCAAAGAGCATATCTTGGCCCAGAAGGCTAAGATGCTACAGCTACAGACTGCTATAGAAGGAGAAAGGTGCAAGGTGATGCAGGTAGATAGCCGATTGGAGGAAATCCTGGAGACCTCTTATTTCGTTGATCGATCTCAGGACGTCCTTGAAGTCCTGACTGCAAGAATGGCAAGGCTGGAAAATAATGAAGAAACTCCAGCAGAACTGCCATCAAAGGATACACAGGCCCTCAAGTGGGATTATGACTTAGTGGAATTCGCTATCAACACCGCAGAGGATTTCAAGAAGGCTGTAAAAAAGACAAAAGGATAATGCCCCGAGTTTTTCAGAAGGCTTCTCATTACCTAAAACCGGTGCCAGATAGAGGCTGATCAGAGGCTTGAGGATTTCCTGGATCACAACGCCTTTGTAGAGCTATTGCAGAAGAGATACCAGGAAGAGGAAGCTAAAGTACAACATATTAAATCCCTGGACGATCAGATCTTGAGGAGTGAAGTAGATCATTCAACTATCAGCGTGCAGCTCCTGGAGGATCAACTTCGATTGAGTGCAGCCAGGATTGAGGCTATAAAGAACCAGGCTACTAAGTTTGAGATCAATATTCAGTTTTTAGAGAATTGTGCGTTTGAGGGCATTGCCTCTGAAGCTGCGAAATGGAAGAAATTTCTAGATGCCCAAGTGGGACCCTCCTCGTAAAGGATTGGTCACCTTTTGTAATTTGTAACATTTTTGTAAATCTTTAAGGAAAAGTAAACGTTGGGAAGCCCAAAGGTTACCTTTGGGAAGCCCAACAGTCTCACCCTTTTTTGTATAAATGAAGAAAGCTTAGAAGGGAAAAGGGATTTTTCCCAGTTAGACATGAAAAGTGATATTGTAAGAAGAACTATTTCTCTTTGCAATAAAGAAGTATTGTTTGCCTGTTGGAGAAAGATTGGTGGCACTTTCAAATGTTATGCTGTGGATGGCTGAAAGATGAACTATTTTGTTTTTCCAGCTTTTTGTCCATTAACCGTGAGATCGTTCTAACTCTTTGAACCTATGTTCTTGTTTAAATGATTTCTGGTTTATTTTTGTGAAATTACCACCATGAGTAATGTATGCTGTTCATAAAACAATTGGCTATCTGATTGTTGAAATATCTTTGATTGTCCATGCATTGTGGAAAGAAATATAAGCTAACTGTAGTTTCTCTTTATGTTGCATGTACAATACATATTACTCATAAATAAGTTACAATCTGGCTCCCCGGGGATAGATAGATAGATAGATAGATAGATAGTTAGTTTATTTCACTGCTGCACATGTGTTTTAGATGCTCATGAGCCTAAGATGAGAGGTAAGAACCTGCGCATCACATTGTGAACGCTCCTTGTATCTTTATCACCCTGCATGGTTAATTAGGTATCCGCATATCATAATAAAGTCAAAAATACAAAATATACACGATGGACCGGGCCGCAACCGGTAAATCCTTTTTTTGTTTTTGTTACTTTGACCTACGGTAGCCGGACCGCAAACCGGACGGATTCCCCATACCAAACAGTCACGGGCTAGTTGGGAACGTTGACTGGGGAGAATCCCTTTCTGTTGTTGCCTGCGAATTTCCAGGTCTCAAAAGTTTTGGCACTAGAAGGAGGGCCGCCATTGCATGGCTAGCCGTGGAACATATTTCCCAAGATTACCTTACCAGCAAATGTTTTGAAGCTTTCAACTCAACCCAAGCACTTACAAGTTTGGTTCTACCTTTGAAACAAGAAAAATCGGTGTCACCTTACGTTGCTCTTTGCTTAGAATTTTGTTCATTTGCCTGTGCTCATGGCTGGTGTAATTGTGAACCAGCCCAACCCATTGCCTGCTTGGAGAGCTAGATCCCCTTTGAACCTCACACCTCCATTGCATAACCTACCTCAAGATTTTGATAAGCTGCTGCCTAAGTTTGACCCCGAGGAAAGGACTTCTATAGATGATCACTTACAAAGTTTCTATTTGGCGGTAGAAGGGTTAAGGGCCGGGGAATACGAAGATGTTGTCAGTAGATTATTTCCTCATACCTTGAAAGGGGTAGCTGTCTCATGGTATTTTTCTCTGCTTGCAAACTCAATTCCATACTCGGATACTTTTGAAAGAATATTCATAAATAAATATGCAGTCCAGAAAACTCATGCAGCACTAATGAAAGGATTATGCACTTTGAAGAAAGATAGAAAAGAAAAGGTGCATAGTTTCACTCAGAGGTTTGCTGCTTATCTAAAGAAATTTTCTGAAATTGACAGACCCTCAGACAAAGTCTTAATTGAGTATTATACCTCAGCCTTAGGACCGGAGCTGGCCATGTTTGCCAAGATGAAAGCCAAACCTACATTGGTAGAGACTTATGAAGAAGCAGAAAGGGTAGAAGCTGAAATGGAAAGTATAGAAGACTATCCTGAACAACTGAGAGAAAAGGCTATCGAGAGGAGAGCCTTATTGCTGTCTAAACCTCAAGATGAACAATCACGTGATTATCACGAGATGTTGAAAATGATTCAGAAACTATCCAACCGAATAATAGTACTGGAAAAAGAAAAGGAAGTTCAAAAAACCTATGAACCCTACTACCAAAAAAGGGAGGATAGCAACCAATGGACAATCCCTCCACCTAATTCATTATCAATAAACATAACAGAGGTAGGGGGAGATAATTTCTGCACTTTTCACCAACAACCTCATTCAGAAAAGAAGTGTCCTCAATGGTTGAATTCAGTAACATTGGTAATGAATAAGCTGCTGGGATCTAAACCAACCAAAGACAGTAGTAAAGAAGAAGAGACAGACTAGACCATAGAAGAACAAGATAAGGATACCATGTTCTTATGGAATGGTGTCTCACTTTTCAACACAGAAGAGAATGCCCCTAAGTCTGAATGCAAACCAACATCAACTAAAGGTACGGACTTAGAAATTAAAGACAATACAATAATTTCAAAGATTAAGAAATTGCAAGAAAATGTCAAAAGACAGGTAGTTGTGAATGTTAAAGATAAAACACCTGAAGTCACTGCTGTCAACCAGGAAGCAAAGCCAATCATTGAGCTTGTCAAACATGTGGAAGGTGGTAATGAAGGAAACACTAAAGAAATAAAGGAGCTTAAAAGGGCCATACCTACCCAAAATCAACTGGGGGAAGAAGACATAGAACCAGGTTGGGAAGAAAAAGCTGACACCCCACCTTTTCTTTTGACCCTAGAAATGTTGAATCATAATGTGCATAATTGCTTGGTGGACTTTGGATCATCAGTGAATGTTATGCCACTTGAGGTGTGCAAAAAGATTAATGGACAGCCAGAATCCACAGCCGGGGGAGTAACGCAATTAGATAGAACAGGTGTCAGAATAGTAGGAGAGATGAAAAATGTTCTAATTCAATTTTCTGCAAACAATAAGATATGCCAATTCATTGACATTATGGTGGCTGACATACCAAGGGGATATGGGCTTATTCTCAACCGAGATTGGTCGACCAGATTAAAAGGTTATTTTGCTTCAGACTAGTCTCATTTATGGTTGCCTCTGAAGGGTACCCCTAATTGGTTTAAAATTTTGAGAGAACCCTACATGAAGCACACTGTCACTAAGTTGGGAGAAAGTAATGAATCTGCTAATTCTATCCTGGGAAATTATTTAACCGAGCTTAAGCTGAAACATCATACAGAAAGAAAGGCCAGTGCTAAGATGGATAATCAGCCTGAGCTCCTTCAACTTCCTCAGGCTGAAGAGGATGACGGTAGGATAGTAGACATGTGTTCAATTGCAAAAATAGCACAGCTAGACCACGGTTAGATATCTCATGTCTATAATCCAGCCCACCCCTTAACTCGTTTGATTGAAAATTCTTAAGGGCGGGCACCTATTTTTTTTTCTTTTCTTGTTGCTTTGTACATAAATAAATTGATGTTGTCTTTCTTTGATGCTTTAATGCTGTTTCCTTTTGATAATTTGATTTGATGCTCCTTTCTTTACTTTCACTGTTTTGTTAGTAGTTCTGTTGATTTTGAATAAAGAGGCAAACTTTGGTTGCAATGGAAACATCAGGGTTCTTTATTAGCTAAAATCTTGAGAAAAAGACTGTGCTTTGAAACATAGAATGTCTTCTAGTAGCAGTGTTCTTAACTGGCCATGCATTCATTGAAGTCTTACTTAACCCCTGTAAATAACTCAGAAGTAAAAGAGGTCTGGAATACTATTTCAAGGCTCCATCCATTTCACATCTTAAATATCCAAGGGAGTGACAACAAAAGACCCACATAAAGGAAGCAGAGTAAATGGTATATCATATATAAATGATCCCATGCCATAATTTTAGAAAAGCTAAAAGCTATCAAGAGTCAAAACTCTTGAAAGAAATAATACACATCAAAGCAAAGTATCAAAAGCATGAATCTCAAATTGCCAAAAGTTCCTCTCCGTCCGTGAGATGAAAAGTCAATTCTTCTCTCACACAAAGGGACACTATGGATAGAGGAGCCTGAATAAAATTTAGAAAGAAAGGCAAATGGAGGACTCACAAGAACTAAAGTTCTAATGGCACAAAAGTGCAATTGGCATGGGAATGAGGAATAAAAGGATAATGCTGTTTACTATCTGTTACAATCCTGTGGTGTCCAGGCAAGAAACTACCTAAGGACGGGAGAAATCAACCTCACTTTTTTGGCCTCAAAAGAGTTATTCAGACTTGCAATTATTTCTGATGTTACCATTTCCCAAAATGGACTACTTCTCAATGATTTAGATGCTTAAGTTGGTCAGCCTAGGGATACAAACATCTATAAGATTTCAATTTTGAGCTAGACAGTCTTGCACTGGGAAGGAGTTAATTCAGAAATATGGGGTTCACCAGGTAGTCGCCAATTGTTGCAGCTGCAACAAATTCTTGAAATTCCAAAAATTTCGGGACCCTCCTTTTGCTTAGATTAGTTCGATTTTCTACTTGGATTTGGTCTGAGAAATTTTCAGAAAGACTTTTCCTATGCTTGGATTGATCTACCACTGGTTTTCATTTTTTCTAACGCTTAAAAATTTCAATGATTGATCAAACTTCATCATTTTCCTTTTCATCATGGCTGAATCGGAAGGTGTTTGCTTTTCCTCCCGCCGTTGCGGATGGATAATTGTTACTGACTTCGACTTCCTTTCTGATTTATTTGTTTTTACCTCGACTGTTTTTTGAGTTTTACATCGGAACTTTTTATCATTTATTTCTCCGCCGCTGCAGAAGGAAAAATGCTCCCTCTTCCGATCATTGCTTTAACATTTCAGACCCGTTTGTTATTTCCATTCATTTCGTAAGTCGTGGGATTCCGCCCTTGCGGCTGCGGGAATCCTTTTCCTCCCGGCCGTCTAAGTCATTTAAAACTCACCATTGCGGAAGGTTGCACGCTTTACTCTTCCGCCATTGCGGCTGTGAAAGGCATAACCCTTCCGATCTTTAGTCATCCACTCTTCCGATTTGGGTGTTATTTGGCAGAGCGTGATATCCTTTTGATATCCGCTGTTACGACTGTGGTTCTGCTTTTGTTTCGATATTAGAAGTCCGACGCGCGGTTATTTTTTTCCACCCGGTTATTCCCCGCCATTGCGGATGGATCTATGGTTTGGCCT
Source organism: Pseudotsuga menziesii (assembly GCA_001517045.1). Lineage (NCBI taxonomy): Eukaryota > Viridiplantae > Streptophyta > Pinopsida > Pinales > Pinaceae > Pseudotsuga > Pseudotsuga menziesii. The sequence goes on from LPNX010728171.1 coordinate 11,630, forward strand.
TCCACCATTGCAGAAAGAAATAAACTTCTGTCTTCCGATCCAAATGTCTCCGACGTCCGATCTTTAACTTTTCCCTGCCACGCATGTTGACTATACATAGATGGGCTTGGGATTGTTGGATTATCTTATTATTCTATGCATTTTCAACTGTTGCCATTCCGTCTATCGTTATCACGTGCTGTCGACCGCTCGCTCTCGCCCTTTCCCCTGTTTTCGGTACACGCAGTCCAGGTGTCTCAACCATGAAGCTCGACATGCCTCTCCACTCCGGTTACGTGCCGTGGCAAGGTAGGCTCGTTGTTTCCCTTTCCCCGTTCTGTTGAACTTTTGATTGATGCTTGCCACAGTTAAGTTTTGTCGTGGCTGTTTACCTTCACCCCATTAATTGCATGCCTATATAGTTGGGATTGTTATCATAGTGGTTCGTGGTAGGGTGTTTTCATCCCATAGGGCGTTTTTACTCCGCGGCCTGTCATTTTTTGTAACCCTGTGCTTAATGTAAGGGGGTTTGGTGCAGACGGCCATTACACCGTCTGCACTAAGCGGCCCGGTATGATAAGGTTTGATAGGGGATGTTTCAGGGAATCCCTATGGTTTTGGGTGGTCACCTCCCCCGTTCATTTTATGCTATCCATATCCCGTCGACTCAGCCATAATTCGCTGCATTTTTCCGCACGCTCGGTTCATGGACGGGTTTTGAACCTAAACCGGTGGTGGGGGTTTTTCATTATATAGCAATGCGCAGCATTTCGAGTGAACATTAGATTGCATAGGAAGTTTTGTTTGTAAGGTGTCGTTGAAAAGGATTGCATGGTTTTCCCCTTATCCTTCCCGTGCAGCACAATGATAATATCACCCGCAGAGAGCGGGATTTTTCTTCGCGTTAATGTAGATGTTTTTCCGTCCGATTATATTGTTAGAATTGCTGGTATTGGAAAGTAGTGGTAGCTTGCACAGTTGACTGCATATAACTATTTTCCATCATGCTAGATATAGACTAAGTCACTGAACACTGCACATTGTGTTTCAATGGTTCTGTTAGTTAGGCCATTTCTGCTTATATACATGCATATATTTGCTTCATTGACTGATTGCTATCATGTTAAACATTGAAGAAATGACACACTGCACACTGATGTATATAAGTTTCTCACTCAGCCAAAATGGCTTAATGTTTACAATGTTGTGTGTGGTAGGAAGATTTCGAATCCACAATGTCAAAGAGGCAAAAGAAGAAGGCCCTGGTGGTCGAGGAAGAGACTGAAGTAGAAACTGTCACCAAAACAGAATATATATATGAGGACACTAAGTGTATTTCTGGTGTTGAACTTGAATACCAGTGGGGGGAAATATATAGACTGATCACATCCAGAGAGGTTCCTGACATGGGCTTAGAAGAAGAATCCATATATGCCAACATAGAAAGAGCTTCACTGATGAATATCGCCAACAGACCAAGGTTGTTCCCATGCTCTGAAGTAATAGGTTGGATTCTGCCCCGGGAAGATGTCACAACAATGATTCTGGAAAATTTTGAAAGACAAGACTATGTTGCATATAGCACTGGATATGTAGCGTTGGCTTGCCACCTGCCAGAAGCCCAAGTATTTTTATCTGATGATTGGCTGAACAACATTAGGATGGACCTGGTAGAGACTCTTAAAAAGATGCTGTTGCAGGGAAAACATTACAGATACAGACCGATGGGTGGTTACGATACGACAAGCTTAAGGGCCCCCTATAGGTTCATAGCTTTAATGCTGAACAAGATTTTTGGAAGAGCACATGGTAGGTTCTTCAAGTTAGAATGGATCCCAATAATTTTTTGTGTTGCAACCCAGGGGACAATTTTCAACTGGGCCAGCCTTGTATCAAATAGTCTTTCAGCTTGCTTGGCCTCAACTTTGGGAGGAGTGGCCCAAAAGAGGTCTGAATTCTATATGAGTTCCATACTGCTAGACTGTATATTATGGAATCAGCCTTTCCCCAGCCTCAGGTGCATCTGGGATAGGGAAAGAATGCCTGTCTATTCTGCTTATAAACCACTATGGGCACATAAATATCACAGCCATTACCGAGAAGTCTGTGAACACTTCATCATGCCCTTATACACACTCATTTTCCTGAAGGAGTGTGATTGTATGTCGGAGGAAGCGTTGCAAGTAATCGAAGAATTTACAGATTACTATTTGACTGAGCATGGCCTATACTTCAGGATGTTTGGAGGCTCAGGAGGACCCTCCCTACTGCCCAAATACGCCACTGATTACATTATCCATAAGGAGGCAGTGAGGCAGGTCTTCTTGGATGGCATAGGGAGCTTCTTGTTTGAGCATAAGAAGACTGCTTATCCTCCTTTGCCCTTCAAGTTAGGAAGTTACAGGTTTACTAGGGTGAAGAAAGCTGATGAATTTGTGGAAGAATTAGAAAGGTTCCATTTTGGCAAGATGCCATTCCATCGAAATGACTCCCACAATAAAGTAGCAGAACATTGAAAAGAACACAATGTGCATTTTGAGTACACCAACCATTGGGATAGGGAAGAATCTGTCTTCCGCAATGCTCTGAATAAGACAGACTTGAGGAGGAGGTTTAAGAAGAATATAGTCACCAAAGGTGGGAAGGGAGATGAACATGCAAAAGTTGAAGAAGAAGCCAAAAGAAGAAATGAGGAAGCCCAGAGATTGGCACAAGAAGCTGCAGGGTGGAAACACACAGAAGAAGAAAAGAAAAGAAAAGCTGCGCAAGAGGCAGCTAGAAAAGTAGAAGAAGATAGAAGAAATGAAGAAGAAGAAAAGAAAAAGAAACTTGATGAAGAGCTAGAAAAACAAGAAGCAGAGAGGCTAAAGCTGACACAGACAGAACAATCAGCCTCTGACACAGCTGGAGGGCAGACTTAGGACATGGAGAATCCTAAGGTTCAAGATCTTGAAATACCAGCTGTTAGCACCTCTAGACAGTCTGCATTCCCTACACTGAAGCTGGTCCCCTTTGTATAGAAAAAAGGGGAAGAGATCCCTGATTTCAATACTGTTTTCTATGACAGGGAAACAAAGAGGATAGTGAAGAGAACAGAAAGGAAGATTGAAACGGGAGATCTGCTAGGGAAGATGATATCGAATACACCTGTTATGTTGGGAACATACCAAGATCCAAGATTCACCATTAGAGCCGGAGAAGAACTGATTCACGCCTCAGAAGATAATGTAGACAAGATCATGACAGACTTGGAGCTGTCCAAGAAATGTTCTGCTCAATTGAAAGATACATTGAGAAAAGAGCGAGAGGAAAACAATAGGTTGAAAAGGAAATATGAAGACATGCTGATGGAGATGAAGTCTTCTAAGGCTGAACTGCAGCTCCTCCAAGTGGAGAGACAAGTTATGGAAACTACACAGGAGGCTCTGGAGAAAGTGCAGAAAGAATGTCAAGAGCTAAGGAGTGAAAAGGAACAGCTGCTGGGAAAGGTAGAAGAGCTAGAAGAGTAGCAAAAGATTATCTTGCAGGCCAGTGAGATGCACTCCCAAGAACAGAAAAAGAAACATCAAGAGCAGATTTCTTCTCTGACAACTGCTCTGGAGGAAGCAAGGGAGTAGCAGGTTAACCTCCTGTTGAGGCCTGGAAAATCGCAGGCGGCAACAGTAAGGGATTCTCCCCAATCAGCGTTCCCAACTAGCCCGCTGACTGTTTGGTATAGGGAATCCATCCGGTTTACGGTCCGGCTACCGTAGGTCAAAGTAACAACAAAGGTTTACCGGTTGCGGCCCGTTCCACCGGAATTTGTATTTTGACTTAAAGGAATGATATGCACGTGTCTAATTAAATGCAGGCTGGCTTAAATGCAAGGGGCGGTCACAAAGTGATACGCAGGTTCTTACCTCTCATCTTATGCTCACAAGCAAACAAACCAGATACGAATAAAAATAACTAACTATCTAAACTATCCCTAGGGAGTGAGGCTATCATTTTTACTGAGCAATATAAAATCACATACAATAAGAAAAGGTCACAGAGAGCTGATACTTTCCTCACAGCACATGAAAATTACAAATATTCAAATAACCAGTTAGCTGATCATTCTATAACAACAGTTATTGCCCATAGTGCAAATGCATCCCAGAAAAGACTGCAGAATAATTAACAAGAACTTAGGTTCGAAACATCAAATATCCTTACAGCACATGAAATACAGCTGAAAACGAAGTAGTTCATCTTCAACTATTATTCATTGAATAGCATTGGTACATTTCACTTCTTTACTCTTTCCAGCAGACCAAAATGCGGTTTACTTCACAAAACGAAATAGTTCCTCTTGCAAGTCAACCATTACCAAATTTTCTAAGGGAAAAAGCCCTCATTTCATCGGGCTTCCCATTATTTAAACAACAACTGATGTCCCCTGGGTTCCCTCGGCGCGTGACCTTTCAGCGCTCTTGGAGATTCAGTTTCTCTCCTGGCCGTTTCGTTTTCTTCAATCATTCGAATAAACGTTTTACCCTCTGACAGTAACTGCTGAAACGCTTCAGTGGCGCCTTTGTCATCCGTTTGGGTTGTCTCTTTTCTTGCCGCAGGCCGCCTTCGTGACCCATGTGATTCTCCCTGCACGTAATTTATGCGCATTATCCACTAACTTGAGACATCGAACATCAAAATTTTATAACCCTAGTGAAAGATTCACAAAGAAATTGGCCTGGCTTTATGGGCGAAAACGTATGAAGAGAAACGGCTGTCGGGTGGGCTAATAATCAGGCATCGGATGGGTAAGTTTCGGGGAGCCGCAACGGCGGGCGAGCACGGGAAGAGAGGAAGTGGAAAATGAGCGTCGTAGGTGATCGGGCGGCGGAGGAGAGTGGATCGGCGGGCAGACTACTCTGCCACCCGCAACGGCGGACGGGATGCAAGCTACGGACAGGCGACAGAAGCTGCAAAGGCGGTAGTTTGGGCATCGGGTGAAACTCAAGTCGGGGCCCGAATTTATCTCCCGAGCCGCAACGTCGGGTGAACAGGAAATCTGGGGCAAGCGATTCACAACTCGAATCGGGCGCCGGAGAGAAGTGGGTCGGGCGGAGACTTTGTTCTGAGGGCCGCAATGGCGGGTGAGATAAGACTCTACTTCCTCCAAAAGAGGTCCGATCCAAAGAGAGAAAAACATCATAGCTAGGATTAACTTGCATCCTAAAAACCGTCTTTTCCCCTGTTCATGCAAAATTTTCAAACTTTGACGGGTAACAGGAAAATCGCACGACTCAAGCTAACTTGGACAAACACTTAAAAGTCGAGCAATCGACTTCAAACACAAGATAAGATCCAAGACACCAAACTTTCAACAGTAGGTTCGAGCAACTAATGACAAGGAGGGGTCCCTGAGTTTAAGTAAAAGACTAAAATCGGGGAAACAGGTTGCGGCAGCAACAACTGGCGATTCCCTGGTGAACCTAGATCTCTGGGTGGTTTCTTCCTTGAAACGCCGACTGTCTTACAACAAAATGTATTCCTTGGATTCTTCCAGCTAGATAGATTTCTTAATGACAGAAATGTGTCCCTTTATCATTGATATCAGTCCACTTTGGGCGATGAAAGTCAAGATTCTAGAGTCCGGATAACTTTGCTGAGGCCAAAAAAAATGAGTTCATTATTAATTTCTCTTCAAGGTAGCTGGTAACATTGGACACCACAGGATTGTAGCAGGTGATGAACATAAACGTTCCTTTGTTCCTCATTCCCATGCCTCCTTAGCAATTTTTTGTGCTTTTTTCGGATTTTATCCCTTTTAATGAGAGTTTTCATGTATGCCCTTCTTACTGAATTTTCATTCAGGATCCTCTATCCCATAGTTCCCTTTTGTGTGAGTGATGTGCTTGAGGTTTCAGCTCACGGACGGAGAGGATCATTGGCAAATTAGTACTTTATGATCTGGATTTAACTTTGGAGCATGATTCTTTTATAGGAATTCTGACTCTTGTCTGCCTTTTGGCAACTATTATCCGGCATGGGAGCATTTAGATTTAACACCCTGTTCATCTTGCTATTCTCCATGGGTCCCCTGTCATCGCCCTTTAGATTTTTTAAGTGTAAATTGCGCGGAACCTCAGCATAGTATTCTAGACTTTTGAGTCTGATTGACCTTACAGGAGTTTAAGTAGGACTTCAATGCACACAAAGATTTTGAAAACTCGCTAGTGGAAAGAATTCACATGGAAAACCACAGTCTAACTATTCAACAAATGTTTACCATTTCCAGAAATGTGGGGTTCTCCACAAATAAACACGAGTTAACCACCTTTATTGAAACAAACTTACTTAAAGCAAATGAAAACAAAACCCAACAATAGTTTATTTATGTACAAGTTAGAAAGCTCAAAAAACAGCTTAGGAAAAATAAGGTTTAAGGACCAGCCCATTAACTGGCAAATTTTCCTCCCATCCCTGTAAATCTTGTAACATATAGGTAGCAGGGCCAAGTTTAGCGGTGATTTGAAATGGACCCACCCACAACTGTTGGAATTTAGTGTGCTTCCCTTTCTCGTCATGGGGATGATCCCATTTGAGGACCAGGTCTCCTACTTCTAAGTCCTTCTTCCCGGCTTTGTGTTTGTCAAACCATCTTTTCACTACCTCCTGCTGCTGTTGGAAACGTTCTCTTGCTTTGGATCTGGCCTCTTCCGCTTTCAGAAGATGGTATATTCTGACCTGGATAACTTCATCATCCGATCCCCTAGACTCCTGAGCTAGTATGGAAGACGGGAGCAGGATGTTGGGGGGAAGAATGGCTTCTTTTCCGTACACTAGGGTGAAGGGCGATACTCCCGTGGCAGACTTAGGGGTAACTCTATCAGCCCACAGGGCATTGGGTAAGGCTGAGTGCCAACTTCGTTGGTTCTCTATGACGGTATTCTTAAGGATTCTGATGAGGTTTTTATTTGAGGATTCAGCCAGGCCATTCCCTTGTGGATAATAGTTAGCAGAATAGTGTAACTTTATACCTTTCTCATGAGCAAAAATAGTAATCTTAATGGATGAAAAGTACTTAGCATTATCGAAAACTAATGAGCTTGGAACCCCAAACCTGGTCATGATGTGGTCTTGTAGAAAATTGATGAATTCGTCTTCATTTACTTTGCGCAAGGGGACTACTTCAACCCATCGGGTGAAATAATCGGTTGCTGTAAGAATATACTTGTGTAGCAGAGAGGAATTTGGCTTGATCTCTCCAATGACGTCTATTCCCCATTGCTCGAAAGGCTCTGTGATCATTACAGGCTTTAGAGGTGCTGCTGCTCTAGGTAGTCTTCCACCGCATCTTTGACAAGTATCACATTTTCTGACGTGCGCATGGGCATCTCTGAAAAGTGTTGGCCAATAGTAACCAGCCCTAAGGATTTTATGGGCTGTAGTGTCTCCTGAATAATTTCCACCGGCCGGTCCATCATGTAATTCAGTCATTACTTTCTCAGCGTCTGCCTTCTCCAAACATCTTAAAAGGACCCCATCATAATTTTTTCTGAATAGTATGCCTTCTACGAGTTGGTAGGAAGCTGACTTTAGACGTAGAGCTCTTCTCTGTTTGGAAATCCAATGTTCAGGCAATACCCCAGACTGTAGGTAATGTACAAGGTCTCTATACCAAGATTCGGGAGCTGTGAATAAAGGACAAACATCCATTACCTGCAATTCAGCTTCATTATTCCATGCTTGTTCCTTATTATTACTGCTTCCAGTCATCAGCCTGCACAGCCCCTACCCTTTCACTATAGTGGCTGATTTGAATTCTAAATCGTATTCTTGAAGGGCTGTTACCCAATTTCCTCTTCTTTCTCCTAATTCCTTTTGAATGAGAAGGGACCTCACAGCTGGGTAAGGGACTATTACCTTGGTTCGATTCTTTAGTATATAGGGTCTGAACTGCTTGACTGCTTTAAATACTGCATATGCCTGTTTGTCAATGGCTGGGTAGTTTAACTCAGCCCCTTGTAGCTCAGTGCTCATTAAAGAGATTGGAAATTCGTCACCTCCTTCTTCCTTTTGCGTGAGTACAGCGGCTAGTGAATCATCGGACGCAAACGTATACATAATGAAGTTTTTATCAAAATCCGGACTTTTAAGAGAGGGCGCATGTGCAACAGCGGACTTGATTTTGCTGAAAGCATTCTTTTCAGTCTCACTCCATTTAAAATGTGCATTTTGCTTGACCATTTGTTGCAAGGGTTTGACAGTTTGGGCGAAATCAGGCACGAATCTCCTTACAAAGCCTATTGTTCCCATGAAGGATTGCATTCCCTTCTTGTTATGAGGCATGAGAATTTGTTCAATAGCCTTAATCCTTTCTGGGTCTATAGATACACCTCCTTTTGAAACTATGTGTCCCAGCAACTTGCCTTCAGTGACCGCAAACACGCATT
>LPNX010728171.1:22508-32794 GCA_001517045.1 Pseudotsuga menziesii
CAGTCATGCACTGGCGGCCCTCCTTCTAGCACCAAAACTGTTGAGGCCTGGAAAATCGCAGGCGGCAACAGTAAGGGATTCTCCCCAATCAGCGTTCCCAACTAGTCCGCTGACTGTTTGGTATAGGGAATCCGTCCAGTTTACGGTCCGGCTACCGTAGGTCAAAGTAACAACAAAGGTTTACCGGTTGCGGCCCGGTCCACCGGAATTTGTATTTTGACTTAAAGGAATGATATGCACGTGTCTAATTAAATGCAGGCTGGCTTAAATGCAAGGGGCGGTCACAAAGTGATACGCAGGTTCTCACCTCTCATCTTATGCTCACAAGCAAACAAACCAGATACGAATAAAAATAACTAACTATCTAAACTATCCCTAGGGAGCGAGGCTATCATTTTTACTGAGCAATATAAAATCACATACAATAAGAAAAGTTCACAGAGAGCTGATACTTTCCTCACAACACATGAAACTTACAAATATTCAAATAACCAGTTAGCTGATCATTCTATAACAACAGTTATTGCCCATAGTGCAAATGCATCCCAGAAAAGACTGCAGAATAATTAACAAGAACTTAGGTTCGAAACATCAAATATCCTTACAGCACATGAAATACAGCTGAAAACGAAGTAGTTCATCTTCAACTATTATTCATTGAATAGCATTGGTACATGTCACTTCTTTACTCTTTCCAGCAGACCAAAATGCGGTTTACTTCACAAAACGAAATAGTTCCTCTTGCAAGTCAACCATTACCAAATTTTCTAAGGGAAAAAGCCCTCATTTCATCGGGCTTCCCATTATTTAAACAACAACTGATGTCCCCTGGGTTCCCTCGGCGCGTGACCTTTCAGCGCTCTTGGCGATTCAGTTTCTCTCCTGGCCGTTTCGTTTTCTTCAATCATTCGAATAAACGTTTTACCCTCTGACAGTAACTGCTGAAACGCTTCAGTGGCGCCTTTGTCATCCATTTGGGTTGTCTCTTTTCTTTCCGCAGGCCGCCTTCATGACCCATGTGATTCTCCCTGCACGTAATTTATGCGCATTATCCACTAACTTGAGACATCGAACATCAAAATTTTATAACCCTAGTGAAAGATTCACAAAGAAATTGGCCTGGCTTTACGGGCGAAAACTTATGAAGAGAAATGGCTGTCGGGTGGGCTAATAATCAGGCATCGGATGGGTAAGTTTCAGGGAGCCGCAACGGCGGGCGAGCACGGGAAGAGAGGAAGTGGAAAACGAGCGTCGTAGGTGATCGGGCGGCGGAGGAGAGTGGATCGGCGGGCAGACTACTCTGCCACCCGCAACGGCGGACGGGATGCAAGCTACGGACAGGAGACGGAAGCTGCAAAGGCGGTAGTTCGGGCGTCGGGTGAAACTCAAGTCGGGGCCCGAATTTATCTCCCCAGCCGCAACGTCGGGTGAACAGGAAATATGGGGCAAGCGATTCACAACTCGAATCGGGCGTCAGAGAGAAGTGGGTCGGGCGGAGACTTTGTTCTGAGGGCCGCAACGGCGGGTGAGATAAGACTCTACTTCCTCCAAAAGAGGTCCGATCCAAAGAGAGAAAAACATCATAGCTAGGATTAACTTGCATCCTAAAAACTGTCTTTTCCCCTGTTCATGCAAAATTTTCAAACTTTGACGGGTACCAGGAAAATCGCACGACTCAAGCTAACTTGGACAAACACTTAAAAGTCGAGCAATCGACTTCAAACACAAGATAAGCTCCAAGACGCCAAACTTTCAATAGTAGGTTCGAGCAACTAATGACAAGGAGGGGTCCCTGAGTTTAAGTATAAGACTAAAATCGGGGAAACAGGTTGCGGCAGCAACACCTCCAACCATTCAAAGAGCATATCTTGGCCCAGAAGGCTATGATGCTGCAGCTACAGACTGCTATAGAAGGAGAAAGGTGCAAGGTGCTGCAGGTAGATAGCCGATTGGAAGAAATCCTGGAGACCTCCTCTTATTTCGTTGATCGATCTTAGGACATCCTTGAAGTCCTGACTGCACGAATGGCAAGGCTGGAAAACAATGAAGAAACTCCAGCAGAACTGCCATCAAAGGATACACATGCCCTCAAGCGGGATTATGACTTAGTGGAATTCGCTATCAACACCGCAGAGGATTTCAAGAAGGCCGTTAAAAAGACAAAAGGAGCATGCACCGAGTTTTTTAGAAGGATTCTCATTACCTACAAACGGTGCCAGATAGCCGAGCAGAGGCTTGAGGATTTCCCGGATCACAACGCCTTTGTAGAGTTGTTGCAGAAGAGATGCCATGAAGAGGAAGCTAAAGTACAGCATATTAAAGCCCTGGATGATCAGATCTTGAGGAGCGAAGTAGATCATTCAACTATCAGCGTGCAGCTCCTGGAGGATCAACTTCTGTTGAGTGCAGCTAGGATTGAGGCTATAAAGAACCAGGCTACTAAGTTTGAGATCAATATTCAGTTTTTAGAGCCTTGTGCGTTTGAGGGCATTGCCTCTGAAGCTACGAAATGGAAGAAATTTCTAGATGCCCAAGTGGGACCCTCCTCATAAAGGATTGGTCACTTTTTGTAATTTGTAACATTTTTGTAAATCTTTAAGGAAAAGTAAACGTTGGGAAACGAAGAGTTGGGAAGCCCAAAGGTTACCTTTGGGCAGCCCAACAGTCTCGCCCTTTTTTGTATAAATGAAGAAAGCTTAGAAGGGAAAAGGGATTTTTCCCAGTTAGACATGAAAAGCGATATTGTAAGAAGAACTATTTCTCTTTGCAATAAAGAAGTATTGTTTGCATGTTGGAGAAAGATTGGTGGAACTTTCAAATGTTATGATGTGGATGGCTGAAAGATGAACTATTTTGTTTTTCTAGCTTTTTGTCCATTAACCGTGAGATCTTTCTAACTCTTTGAACCTATGTTCTTGTTTAAATGATTTCTGGTTTATTTTTGTGGAATTACCACCATGAGTAATGTATGCTGTTCATAAAACAATTGGCTATCTGATTGTTGAAATATCTTTGATCATCCATGCATTGTGGAAAGAAATATCAGCTAACTGTAGTTTCTCTTTATGTTGCATGTACAATACACATTACTCATAAATAAGTTACAATCTGGCTCCCCAAGGATAGATAGATAGATAGATAGATAGTTAGTTTATTTCACTGCTGCACATGTGATTTAGATGCTCATGAGCCTATGACGAGAGGTAAGAACCTGCGCATCACATTGTGAACTCTCCTTGTATCTTTATCACCCTGCATGGTTAATTAGGTATCTGCATATCATAATAAAGTAAAAAATATAAAATATACACGGTGGATTGGGCCGCAACCGGTAAAACCTTTGTTTTTTTTGTTACTTTGACCTACGGTAGCCGGACCGCAAACCGGACAGATTCCCCCTACCAAACAGTCACGGGCTAGTTGGGAACGTTGACTGGGGAGAATCCCTTTCTGTTGTTGCCTATGAATTTCTAGGCCTCAACACCAGGTTGACAGAAATAAAGAAAAACTTCAAGGAAGATCAGTTTCCTGACTGGAACCCCGCAAGAATTAACATATTGAAAAGGGTAAACAATGCGATATCACGAGCTGTTGATTTCTGGACAATGCGAACCCTTGAAGCATTTGTGACAGAGTTTTCCATCGAGACAAGTACCTCTTTTAGCGAAGCTGAAAGACAGTTTTTCAAAGGACCAAGGGGTAAGTACCTAAATTCATTTAGTCTGCAAATTAAAATGCTCTTGGCTGAGAAAGGCATATTGCTTATAGAATCAGATTGCTAGATTTATTGCTACTAACCTATGTTCGGAAGTGAAAGTGACTTCGACGAGCAAATTGGTTTGCTTTGAAGCGATAAAATATACAAGAGAAACCTTGAATCCTATACCCTAGGCTAGAATACCGGTTATTCCCTATTAAGACCAGAAGACCCTGACTTTGAAGAAGCCCCTTTTGTTAGAAAACCTCCTATAACTCCGCAGCGAAGATCTGTTACCCCTGAGAACCCGTCGCATTCTGAAAGTAACCCTAGCCCGAGTTGTCCTGTCGTAGGTCAGTCTACCCCAATAAGTTCCCCCCCTCGATCCACTATGGCCCATATGAATTATGATATTAAGCTCCCAGTCTTCAAAGGAACTAGATCAGAGGATCCATAACAATTTTGGTTCTTATGCGAAGATGTTTGGACTGCTAAGAACATTATGGATAAAGATGTAAGAAGAGCGCAGCTAGTCACTTCTTTTAGAGACCGAGCTTTGAATTGGTTTATGAAGTTTTCCAGTACTCAGAACCATGTCTTGGCTGATATTAAAACAACAATGATCAAAGAGTTCAAGAAGCCTAAATCAGAGTCACAGTGTATAACTGAACTGAAAGAGATTCAGCAGAGGCGAGGTGAATCAGTTTGGGACTTTGATCAGAGGTTCAAAGTTCTGCTAGATCAAGTTAGTTTCACTATTGTACTAGCGCAGCATAAAGAATGGTTCATTGCAGCCCTATTAACTCATATCAGGACTCCACTTATGCAACAGAAGGTTGCTGATCAACAAGAAGCTTTGGAAATTGCTATGAAACTTGAAACAGCTCCTGTCGGAGATAATTCTGGAATAGCCCAAATACAAGCACAATTAGCAGAGATGGATTTAGAGCTTCGCGACATGAAAAAAGGGAAGTCTATTCGAGAAGAGGTTTGGTGTACATGATGTAAGACAGAAGGTCATGACAAAGAACAATGTCCTACATTAAGAAATTACCTGAATACTGGTGCGCCAAACCCATTTAACCCTAATGTTCTATATTGTGATATCTATAGAACAACTGGCCAGCATCGACCTGAAGACTGCTATCTGCTGCAGAGATATGTTCAAGTACCTAAGAATCCCTATTGTAAGTTCTGTAAGTAAGTTGGATACAACGAAGATGAATGTCACAGCTTTGAACTCATGAGAGAGTGAACCTATGATGCTTATAGGGTACAAAACGATGCACAAGGCAATGATGGATATGGTTACCGTGGTGGTCGAGGTAGTTTCAGAGGTCGTGGTCGTGGTGGTATGCTTGGAAGAGATTGAGGCCAGGTTGTTTGCTATAACTATAATAAGGCAGGACATGTAGCTAGAGACTGTCAGAACCCAACTAGGACATGTCGATATTGCAGAGCAGTAGATCATGTCATTGAGCAATGCCCACAACTGATAGCCAAGATACAAGAAAGAAATGACACTCCTACTCAGAATATTCAGATGATTGCTGTAGAGCAAAGACCTATCCCAGCCATTAACGTTGTTACAAGGAGTGGAACTACGACGCAAGTGCAAAATAAGGAGAAACAGCCCGACGAGGCTTGGGTTCGTAAGACCCCAAAGAAAATTCCAACCTTTGATGTGGGAAGAGAAAAAGAAACATTTATGGAAGAAAAAAAAGACTTTGCTGATCTGAACACATCAGTAGCACCTGCGCAACAGCATCAATAGCAGTTACAGTCCCAAGAAGCTTCGATGGATAAAGGAAGTATACTGTCATCATTTTTACAGAGTTGTATGAAGCTCTTAAGAAATCAGAATGCTTTAAATGAGTTACAGAAATTTATTGCTTCTTGCGAACCTCATCGAAGATCTGGTAAAGAAAAAACTGTTAATAGAGTTAGAAGAACTAGAAGAGAAATGCGATTGCATTTCATATAGGAGAGTATGACATGACTGATATCATTTTAGACTTGGGATCAGAAGTAAATGTCCTAACTAAGCAGACATGGGAACCAATGGGAAAACCTACCCTTGAATGGTCCCCTATACAGTTGAGATTAGCCAATCAGCAGAAGATTGTGCCCTTGGGAAGACTCCCTAGTGTACCAGTAGATATTGATGGAGTCAGTACCTTAGCAGATTTTGAAGTCATTGAAATAATTGATGATAGCAACCCCTATCCAACCTTTCTAGGAATTGAATGGGCAATAGATAATTCTGCAGTAATCAACCTTAAGAACAGGCAGATGACTTTTGAAGGAAAAGGCTTGAGAGTAATAATACCCTTGGACCCTTCTCAAGGAGAAAGGTACACGGAGCCAGTCAGAGATGAGGATCAGGATGATTTGGATCATATCTACAACATCACAGCTAAAGAAGAAGACTATGTTAGCCCTACTCCTGAAGGCATAACAGATTGGAAGTGTGACAGTTCTTGCATGACTGATTCAGACGAAGGCTTAGAGAATTGGCATAATAGACTTTATGAACTACATGGACATCGATGTGCAAGAATTACCAAGTCTCTCAGATGGCTTGGCTCACAAACAAGAGTCTTACCTACTTTTGATGGCTTGACATACCTAGAAGAGTTTATTGTACAATTCTCAGAGCAAGTACCATATTCACAGAAAATGGAGACTCTAGATTCCGTATTTAGAGCCACAGCTGCCAGATGGTGGAATGGTCATAGAAAGTATATTCATAGTTGGAGAGCTTGTCAAAAGTTCCTTCGCCTGAGATTCATTTATCAACCTCAGGAGGTGCAAAGAAGATTTAATGGTAAGACTAGCCCTCAGGAACATTTGGAGCAGTGTTATGAAGCATGGAAGCATGTCCCTTGTGAAGAATGGGTACATAGGTTTGTACCATACTCTGGAACATGTAGCAAAGAACTGGTATGCGGAGGTTGAGCTTCGCCATGGTACTGTAAGTTGGGATAGACTTACTGATAGTTTGTACTTACATTTGCTATTAATGAGGTTTGCCCTGCTTTGGACGCAGCTGTTAGGTTGATCCATACTAAGGTGTTTGATGATAAAGAAATAGCAGAGTACCAACCTGATTGGAAGGAACAAGAAGCTAATGCAGTAGAATGCTATAACCTAGAAATTGACGAGGATGATGACCCGCGCAACATTAACATTCCTGAGTCAGAAGGACACTGTGAAGTACATGGACCAACAGTCGAAGCACCTGAAGTGACTCAGCCTCAAAAACAAGGAAAGTAAACATGGGATCAGAAGAAATGCCTAAGTATGCTACCATTGGAGATTATTGGGATGAAGAAATGGTGAGCAAAGTGACCCAACTTCTCCATGAGTATCAGGACTTATTTTCGATGAAGTTCTCAGAAATGAAAGGTATCCTTGGTGATATAGGAGTGATAAAAATCCCTTTGAAACCTGATGCGAAGCCTGTGAAACAACGCCCTTATAGGCTGAACCCTAAGTATAAATAAAAAGTCAGGATGGAGCTAGATAAGATGCTTGCTGTAGGAATTAGTGAGGATGTCAAAGAAATTCTATTGTGGTATAAGGATGTGTCGAAGGTCCCTATTGTGGCGAAGCTAAAGTTAGTGGTTTTGCCGAAGAAGAAAGGTGTGTCGAAGCCTAAAATGCGACCGTTGGGAAAAATCAGATTTGGCGGCGCCGATACGTTAACTGTATTAACTGCCTGTAATGATGAGATTTTGGGAAATCTACTGCCATTTGGACAAGATCTCTGTTAGATATGGTGTCTTCAATGCACAGTTATGGAATATTTGGTCGTTGGATTCTATAAGAAGACACCTAGCCCTGCGAATTTCGCATTACGCATTTTCTTGATTTTTACAATTACGTCCATGTCAGCTGATCGCGAAGTTTAGGAATTATTAAGAGAATTTGAACTGAGGGGTCTGCAGAAGCTTATGATCACCCCACCTGCATCTGCACCCCGTGAGGAGACTCCCCCAGCACTGAATTAGCTAATGCAGACACGATCTACCAGGAAGAATTTTAAGCCCTAAGTTCATTTTAAGCGGAATGAAGACAGATGCAAGCAATCAGGGAAAACACCGGAGGATCCCGAGATGAATCCGTCTGGTTCAGCAGAGATCCCACCTGAATGGGATGAGAACGTTGCATTGCAGCATCCACCATATCTTCCACCTATTCGACCAGGATTTCATCCACCTCGGTGGACAGCAAAGTTGACATTATGCACTCCATCGCTGCCACAAAGTGTGAAGTTGGTCGGCACAATGACAAGGAAAATAGACCAGGTGAAGTACGCAGACCACAATACAAATTATCGTGGGAAATTTCCATAGTTTACACCTGGGACATACTTGCACTCTGTCCACTATCCGGATACTGGAGCGACGTTATTAGAAGTGAAACAGTGGGCTGCTGGCTTGGAGAAAGCTGGTTTGTTGAAGATTCTCAATGTTCCCCACTTCGGTCGCAGCACACAGGTGACCGTGGTGGTCAAGCAATTATTAGCGTTGGTGCATGATGGGAACCTATGGATAGGAAACTAGAAAATCGCCATCAATGGAGAACTCATTCACTGGATTACGGTCTTGCCAAAGGAAGGGCCTGATCCTAGCATTGAGTTTATGGGAAAACATGAATATGCGAAGCTAGCACAAAGCATGAAGGAATGCTTCGGGCTGATGAAAGGAAAGCAAGAGTATCGAACCTCGACAATTCAACACCAAAACATTCACTTCACAGCTGAGCTCTTAGCCTGCAAATTAATGAGGAAGTGCAGACCAAATGAAGTGTCTGCCCTGATCGTCAGTATTGCTGTGAACTGTGCCGAAGGCTACAGTTACAAATGGGCAGAGTACATTGCCAAGGAATTCCTTGAAGATGTCTGCGATGCATGGGAGAAAGGTAGAACCTTTCACTATTCATGGCTGATAGTGCTTATTGCACTGGTAGGATGGAAGGAACCTACCGAGGCGCAGTTTGTTGATGTTCCTCCAAACATGCCTGGCGCAGCAAGGTACGCATCTCTTTGGGTGTCGCAGGACAAAGAATCCTAGCAGATGACGAACTATGTGTTCTCCTTCTATGCCATGAACATATCCTATGAGATCCTGCAGACACTGCGGCTCAGTAATGAGCTATTTTCTCAGTATGCGATAGTGGCCAATTTCAAGGCCGACATGCACAATGTCTTCAGCCAGGCCCGTGCAGATAATAAACAGGCATGCTGGAATTTTCCATATGTAGTGACCCAAGAAGACATCCTCGTAGTAGTTCAGCAGTGACTGGCTGAATGGATGAAGGACACAGGGAAAAAACTCGACATTCCAATCCCTCTAGTCACAAAGTGAGTCGCAGCAGAGTGAAGGTGACCAGAGTGGAGATGGCAGAGATGATGAAGAAGAGGAAGAATTGGTCAAGACAATCTCAGACCCCAATCGCCCAGATAAGCGCAAGTCGCCAGAGGCAGAGGAAGTTGCTAAGCCTCAGCACAGGAAGAAAGATAAGGCGTCGAAGGGTAAGAATATCATCGAAGAGCCTGCTTTGACGATTGAGGATCTTGATCAGGCACTGAAAAAATCTACAAAGGAATTAACCAACAAATGGAAAGAGTTTGCAGCTATGCACCTTGATGCGCTTATTGGCATAGCGCAGCGAGTTGCAGAACTTAAGACGCTAGCAGAAAAATCAGCGAATGACGCTGCAGCAAGTAGTATCCCAGTAAGCGTGAAGCCAGACACAAGACAATGGCTAGACAGAGATAACAAAGGACAAGTGTTAAGTGCACCCCTCATAATAACTGACGCAGCGTCTCGCTCGGATATGAGCATGACAGTCGGGATAGATTACACCCAGTTGTCTATGATGGAGCTGCACCTTTGTCAATTGGAAATCATGAGGGAGATCCAAGAATGTGATAGATTCTCACACAGGAAGTTGGAAAATACCATGAAGCAGAGTGAGAGCCTCGTAGCGCAGTTGCAGGAAGTGGAGCAGAGGAAGAGGGACGCAGAACGTAAGCAGGCCACACTGGCGCAAGTATTGGATGAGGCGTGTCGAAGTCTCCCTGACTTCGACATGTAGGCTGAAGAAGAGTCGGCACAAAGAATAGCCAAGCTGAAAGAATACACACAGCAGTCTCGCAGTGAAATAGAGAAGCTCAAAGAAAAATGTGAGGCTCAGATTGCGAAGCTTCAACTTCACATCACTCCGGAGAGTCCACCAGAGGTCAGGGAGCAGCGTCATAGAGATATTCAGGCCTCAGCAACGAAGATCTCAGATCTTGTGAGCAGCGCAACAAAACTGCTAGATGAAACTGTCAATGCCTGGGCAAACCTGCAGGACAATCCAGAAGTAGAAAAGCTGCAAGAAACCATCAAGCAGCGACAGACATAGCTGGATGCATTGAAAGCGAAAATTAAGACTCTGCCTCCTATTAGGATTATTAATCCTCCCTTGTACAAATTTTGTCATATGTCTAAATCAGGAGTCATGTCTAAATCGGGAGTCCATCCAGTCTATTTATAGTCATTAGCACCATTGGTTAAACTTGACCTAATTGGGGCAC
>LPNX010728171.1:32860-44411 GCA_001517045.1 Pseudotsuga menziesii
GATGAGACTCCTCTCCTCCTCAGATCTCCAGCCGGATCATTTTGTTTGTTTGATTGTGTGACAGGTTATCAGCTTTTCTTGCAGCATTCGCTACAAGAAGCCTCTACTTCTCATTGCATTCGCTACAGCAGCTCAGTTCTTCTTATTACTTCAAAATGGATCACCAAATAGAGCCTCTCACTCCCTTCAACTATCACCAGTGGAAGGATGACATGAAAATATTGCTCCGCACCAAGCATCTCTTCAGACTTGTAGAAGAAACAGAGGAAGAGCCAGAATCAGAGAAAGACAAAGTTAAGTACATGAACAGGCTTGATGAAGCTATTGGACTCATGCAACACTCAGTCTCTAAGGATCTTCAATTTCACATCCAAGACTTGGACACTCCCAAATAGGTTTGGGACAAGCTTGCTTCCTTGTTTGATAAGCATGATGAGATGAGGATCCATCAGCTAGAAAATGATATGATTACTCTCAATCCATCAGATTTCGAATCTCTAAATGAATTCTTCTCAAAGTTCAAGAACCTGATATATCAGTTGAAGCAATGCAAAGTAAAGAAGGATGAAACCCAACTCATCCTTTCTATTCTCACCAAGCTCAATTCAGACTACTCAGTCTTTGTATCCACCTTCCAAATGGTAAGGCTCACTACTCCAAATTGGAAGATTCCCACTCTTAATGATTTCATTCAATCTCTTATTTCTGAAAATGATAAATTGATCCAAATGGGGGTCATTTGATCTCCCAAATATCTAGCTCTTATTGCAAGAGGAGATAAGGTAGCAAATGACAGAGGGAAGCAAAGAGATGAGTCTGAATAGTCTAAAGAACCTTCAAGTTCGAAGAGAAGCAAGAAGAATAGCAAAGGCAAGATCCTTTGCCCTTACTGTGGAAGGGGCTTCCATTCAAAAAGCTCCTGTATGAGAAGACAACTTGATGAAATGGATCTTCTTTTGAAAAGGCACAACATTTCTGTACCTGCTAGCGCAAGGAAGGAAGACTCTGAAGAAGAAGAAGAAGAATACCCAAGGAAAGGACATGCATTGAAAGCTTGCCGCACATCAACACCTGTCTTCCTCATTGATTCTGGAGCTTCCAACCATATGGCTGCATCCATAGAATCATTCTCTTCTTTTCAGTATTTTGATGGTCCTAGTATTCAGATGGGCAACAACAGTAAAGTACAAACCAAAGGGAAGGGCTCTATCCAACTTGAACATTGAAGGTTCAAAGATGTGTTGTTTGTTCCCTCACTAGCTTCAAATCTGTTATCTGTCTATCAGATGACCCATACTGGATCTCCAAAGCGAGTGATCTTTGGTCCTGACTCAGTGGAAATCACAGGTATCTCTACTGGGAGCATCATAGCAAAGGGTATTGCGAATCATGCTTCAAGAGCATATGAGTTCTCACATTTCATGCCTCCTTCAGAACCAGTGCACTCTCAGCAGCCACCAGCAAGGGAAGGTAAAAACATTGCATCTACTTCTTTTACAGCTTCTACTAGTATTGCAGATCCATCTATATTAGTTTATGACATTAAGATTCAGGGTGACTCAGATCTAGATTCAGTCCCTACTTCCAAACTGGAAGCTAGGAAGATGACTGGAAACTCACCTGACACTCAGAAAGAAAAGAATCTTGCGCTATGTCATACTGTTTTTCCTCCTTCAGAGAGATGCAATAGACTTCCTGTAAGATGCAATATGGCAAGGGCTCAGTCTTCCTACATTAAAAAGAATGGATATGATCATACACCTCTTCATTCAGCAAGAGACAAAGGTTACATTCCTCCTTCCTCTCATCATCCTTTTCGGAGAAGAAGGAGAAGTCTACATGCCAGGCCCCAGAATACCTGTGCACAACACACCATGCATGATGCTTCACTACCTCACATAGATGAAGATTGCAGCAACATATTTTCAAGTTTTTCAAACTTGAGACCTGATTCTACCTGCTTAGATAGAAGGAGGGCTTTTTTCCCATGTGGTTTTTGCCCTAGTTACTTATATTAAGTAGTTACTTTATTTTAATTGATGTAATGGGTGACCTATGGTATTAGTTACTAGGGCCCACGTTTGTCCAAGTTAGCATTCAGGGGGGGTGTTAGGATTATTAATCCTCCCTTGTACAAATTTGGTCATATGTCTAAATAAAGAGTCATGTCTAAATCGAGAGTCCATCCAGTCTATTTATAGTCATTAGCACCATTGGTTAAACTTGACCTAATTGGGGCACATGTTTCAGTTACCAAAGTGTGGGGAACACTAATTGAGGCTCACTACCACTTATTTCACTTGATTGCATAAGTTTAGGAGTCTCCTAGATCAATCCCTACAATTTAGGAAGCAACTGGAAGTGCCGAAACCAACCAAGGTCAGTTAACTTCAGTTGATGACTAGTCAAGGCAAGTTAGGAGTCAGTTACATTCAGTTCTAGCTCTCTACGTTCAGTTAAATAATGGTTTAATTAATTGCACACATGTGGGGCGCTTTTCTCACCTACCACAGTCAGTTAACCATTATTTAATGCTAAATATAACAGTTGGTTGTGTTTTAGAACTCCAATTGTGATTTAGACAAGTCTTGGTTACCTACAGTCAAGTAGAGTCATCAATTCGAACTTCCTCATGTGGATTCGAATTGATTGTGGCTATTAAAGCCATTTTACATCATTGTAATTATTATCTGAATTACTTTTTTGATTAATGAAAGCATTCACAGCTGTAAGCCTTTTGCACTGTTTCATTCTTCAATTGCTGAGTAAATTGTGAGATCTTCTTTGTGAGTTTTGTTTTTGTCTACAGATCTATATGCTCAAATTTACACCTCCTATGCAGAAGATGCTCAAGGTAAAGTAAAGCAATGAACTCTAGCAGGAAATTGATTCATGCAAAATGAAAGCAACACTGTTGGAAAATTCTATGCAACCCCTTATCAATGAGGCCTTGGAGTTGAGTACTGCCGTGGACAACCAACTCAAAGTTCTGAAGGAGTGTGATGCATTTGCACAGGAAAAGGCCAGCGAAGCATCAAAAACAGCATTGTAGGTGTTGGTGGAGAAGGAGCAAGCAGCTGATGATATCATGCGCGGCCTCAACAAGTAGTTTATTATCTTCGCCAACAAGATTCTTCCACCAGACAAGCAGCAGAGTGTCCTGGGATGGGACACTGGTGAGTCTTAGGGGCCTGTTGGGGCGCGTGCCTTAACGATCAATAATTTTGGTAACTCCGTGTTTTTTGTGGAAGCTTGTAAGCAGAGTTGCGATGCAAAATAGTCTTAGGGGTGTCGGGGTTGAGTCAAAGTCCCTCTTTTTGTAAATGTCCCATGATTTGCGGGTGCCCATGGTTTAAGTCCATGGTATTGTAATAGTGCACTTGTATAAATAAGGCACTTATGTAAAGGAGTCAAGTAAGGTTATAGTAGGTTCTATTATGATGATAATTTGAGGCAAAGGCCTATTTTGTTTTAAGGTTAAGTCCTAGCTGTGTGCATGGATGACCTCTGCAGTTGAGTGCACAGAGGGTTTTGTAAGAAAGGTTTTGCAGCTGAGTGCGCAGATCTGCAGCTAAGTGCACAGTTTTGGGTGGTTAAGAGGATCTGCAGTTGAGTGCGCAGATCAAAACTGTGATTTTTGTAAAGAGTTGAATATAAACGCAGTTTTGTGGACGTAGCCCCTACACTGGGGGTGAACCACGTATATCTTGTGTTGTGGTGGTTCTTTTGTGTTGTTTCTGTTATGTTTGTTTTATGCATTGATAAGTAGATAAGTGATAAAGTAAGATAACTGCTAAATATTAACTTCGCTGTGAACTCCCAGTTAAGGTTTAAGCAAGAAACTGTTTGTTTATCTAAACTGCGAAGCTATTTAAGTAAAATTCAAAGCTCTGTATTGCATGATTATTATTTGTTAAGGCTAAAGGTACACTAATATCCCTCCTTTTCCTGTAGAAACTTGATTCTGCGGCACCCCATAGCTGTTTCGGGTGAGACTGCAACTTGTTCGCAGGTTGTTTCCGAAAGGGCCAACACTGTGGGTCTTTTTGTTGGTGCAAAGATAATAGTATAAAACCTGGGTCTACCCTAAGCCCAATAGAGTTCACCGGTAGATTTCATTGGATGTTTTGAGGCACCCTCCATCTAGTCATGCGGACTTTGAGTTGTTGGAACCGGTTCTCTAGAAATACTTTCCCACACTCCAGTTCATGCAAAGTCCCTTTCTGGGAGAAGGTTTAAACCTCCACATGTCGAACTTCGACGGTTCCCAAAAGACTGGGCTCCCCTCTGGGCAGATGTGGTACATTACAATCCATAAGATGAGGGAGGGGAGCTTGATGATTCCCCCCATTTCTTGACATCGCTCACAGATGGTCTTCACCATGTTGGTGACATAATCACCCCATTTGTAAATTCGTCCATTGGTGGCAATAGTGTCGACAACTTCTAGCATTTCTAACTTAAGGTCGCTTCCTCGACCTGCTAGAGTGAGTGTTATTGCAATGATTTTGGCCACAATATATGGCATTCAGGTTGTAATTTGGCCAATCATCAACCCCTTGTAATTTTTACCGGAAGGTGACCCAGTGAGCTCTTCGCCCAGTCCTTCTTTGATTCCGACTGGTACGAGGTCTCCTTTATTAGAGAGACCGGTCAGCTTGGAGATGACATCTCCAGAAATGTCGACCGGCTCGTTGAAGTAGAACCGACCATTGTGATATCGACTGATGATGAATTTGACAGCAACTTCCTTCATTCCACCAAAGCTGGCCATCAACGGTGCATTGGCATAGCTGAAGAGAGTGTTGCGTTTGATTTTATCTGCTGCTTGAGTGGCCTTTTTGTTGACAAAGGTCCATTCTTGTATTTGGGTCCATATATTTTTCCATGAGCCTTCCTGGACTTTGGAATTTTTGATGTTTTTCAGCCTGTGGACTAAAGGTGTATCCGTAGCTTGTAGCTCCTTGGCTTTAGTCGAGGCTCTAGTTTGTTTGGGGGCCATTGTGTCGGTTTGGTGGTCGATATCACTAAGGGTTTCTTGGCTTTTGGTTGACTGGATGCTCTGATGCTCTGTCTGTATAGGTTGCGGTGAAATAACCTTTGGTGATCCAGTATTTATAGGCAATTCTATGAGTGTGTGTGTCGATGGGTGTATTAATGGCGGATGTGATGTTCCAGCTGGAGTACATGAGTGTGTGTTAATGGCGAATTGCTTTCGGTGCTCGATGTCATGAATGCGTGATGGGACTATCGAAGTCGTCGGTCGATGTTGGTGATGGGAGTGGTCGGTCGATGGTGTTATGTCGATGGGCATGATGGCGGGTGTTGAGATGGTAAGTTCCTGTCATGGTTTTCTGTATGTACGGTATTTTTTTGGTTTTTATGGTTTTTGGTTGATGGTTATGGTCGTTATCTGATTTTTTTTAGATTTAGTTTTTGTAGAGTTTTAGTCGGGCTCCATTAACGAGCTTCCAAAATACCATGCCCTGTAAAGTCCTTAGTCGGACTGATCCATTGGGGTGTATCTCTTCGACAACATAAGGTCCCATCCATTCTGTGTGGAGTTTCTTAGGTTTTCCTTTGACTCAACTATTGTATAGTAAAGCAAGGTGTCCGACCGACAGGATTTTATTCTTGATGTTGCAGTCTTGCCATGCTTTCTGTTGTTTCTACTAGATTTCTTGGTGTTGTATAGCCATGAGTCGGTTCTCTTCCAGCTTGCTGAGTTGAAATAGTCGGTCCTTCCTTCCCTGTTCGACATCAACATGTAGTATCTCTGCGATAATAGGTGTCTGTTGTCGGAAGTGTAGTGGAACTACTGCTTCTTGTCCATAGACTAGTCGAAAAGGTGTTTGGTCGGTCGATCATTTATAGGCTGTTCTGTATGCCCATAAGACTGTAGGTATTTTCTCATCCCAATTGTCCTTTTCAGCATTACAAATTTTAGTTAATCCTCTTGTTAATGTTTTATTGAATGCTTCAATTGCTCCATTCAACTCAGGATGATATGTTGTACTTCAATGGTGGTCGATTTGGAACTGGTCGGTTAGGTTTTTGATAGTTTTGTTGATAAAGTGTGTCCCCTGGTCACTAATCAAGGTTAGTGAACATCCAAATCTAGTGATGATATTCTCATAGATAAACTTAGCAGCTATCTCACTAGAGCATGTATCGACTGGTTCAGCTTCTGCCCATTTAGTGACATATTCCACTGCAGTAATGATATACCTTGCTCCTGACCTTTTTGCTGGTATAGGGAATGGTCCTATGAAGTCTATAGCCTAGATTTCAAATCTCAAACTTGGGTTTATTGATATTAGGGGAATTTCTATGCTAGGGAAAGGCTGACCTAGTCGTTGACATCTGTCACATCGACTAACAAAATTTTTGCAATCTCTGTGGAGTGTCGGCCACCATAATCTTGACTGTTGGATTTTGTTTACAGTTGTGTCTGCTTGGAAATGTCCTCCTGCAGGTCCATAGTGTGCTTCATGCAGAATGTGGTCTCATTCATGTTCTAGTACACATCTTCTAAGGATATCATCTAATCCCATTTTGTACAAAAATCCATTGATGAGACTGTATCATGTAGCCTTCATAGCTAAGATCTATTTTTTCTTGGTGCTCATGCCTTCGGATGCATGTCCATCTTCTAAGAATTGGGCTATTTCTTCTAGTTTTGTTGGGACCGCTTCTACCCGAAATAAATGTGCATCAACCAAGTCATTTTCGACTCCTTTTGATTCTTCTCCTGTGTCGATTCGGGATAAAAGGTCGGGACCTACATTTAAATTGCCTGGTCAGACAATAACTTCAAACTCAAACTCTTGGAAGAGAAGTAGCCATCGACAAATCCTTCCATGATGGAGTGGTTTATTGACAAGATACTTCAGGTCCTAATGGTCGGTATAGAATATAAATGGATTAGCTAACAGGTAATGTCTATATTTTTGTAGGGCAAAGACCATTCCTAGGGCTTCTCTTTCTGTGGTTGAGTAGTTTCTTTCAGCCTTATTTAAATTCCTACTACTGTAAACTATAGGATAATCCATTCCATCATCTCCTGGTTGAATTAATATTGCTCCTATTGCTAGGCATGATGCATCAATATGGACATGGAATTTGATCGACCAGTTTGGAAACTTTAAGATGGGGGCTTCGACTAGTTTTCTTTTTAATTTTTCAAATGATATGTGGCATTCCTCTGTCCAATTAAACTCTTGATATTCCCTTAATAGTTCTTCCAGAGGATAGGTCATATTTGAATAATATCTTATAAATTTTTTGTAATAGCCTGTGTGGTCAAGTAACACCCTGATTTGTTTGGGGTTTACTGGTGGTTTCAGGTCGAAGATAATTTTAATCTTTGCAAAGTCGACCTTAATTCCTTCCTTACAGACAATGTGCCCTAATAGTATCCCTATGGGGGTCACAAATATGCATTTCTTGATATTTAGGGAGAGTTGAATCTGTCGACATCTCTCTAGCATAAGTCAGAGCCATTTGCAATGGTCTTTCAGCGTAGAGTATATTGTCCAGTCATCAAAGTATACTGCCATGGTCTTATAGATATATTCCTGAAATGTTTTGACAACAATTCGAGAAAATACTGCAGGTGCATTCTTTAATCCAAAAGGCATAACTTTGTAAGCAAAGGAACCAAATTCACACACAAATTTTGTCTTCTTCTGGTCTTCTTTAGCTATTGGTACTTGGTTATAGCCTGAGAATCCATCTGTAAATGAATAGCATTCATGTCCTGCAACTTCATTCAAGATTTCATCTGCATAAGGTGTTGGAAATGGGTATGTCAGTGTTACTTTGTTGAGTTCCCTGAATTCGACACAAATTCGTAGTCTGGTCGGGTCATGTTTCTTAGGTTGAACCACCATTGGACTTGCCCATTCTGATTGGTCGATAGGGTAGATGATGCCTGTTGCTAACATGTTATCAATTTTCTTTTTGAGTATCTCTTTGTATTTGTGAGCTAGTTTATAAGGTCTTTTCTTCACAGGTCTAACATCAGGTTTAGTATCAATTTTCATTTCTCCCATTTCATGAACTAAGCCTTTTAGGTCTTTGTAATCTCTAGCAAATACATCTTGGAATTTCCTTAGTAAGTTCACTATTTCTGTGGTCTGTTCTTTGTTCTAATAGTCACCAATCTGTGCCATTTTTGGTCGATCATCATTTGAGATGTTGAATTCTTTAGTTTTGACCTTAGCATCTAGCCACTCTGGTGCTGTAGCTTCATTGAATGGTCGACTTCCTTCCTTGAAATGTGAGAATGTGGCAGGGAAGTCGGCTACAATCATTCTGTCGGTATCTTGTTTGTCAGTTGTATCGACTTTCAGGATAATGCAAATAGGTTTTATTGTTTTGACATGATTGGGTTTCCATCTAAAGATTTTTCCTTCTGTGTTTTCATTTTCTAGATGTAATCCTGTCGACTGTGGCTTTGACCTTGTTTATACATTGTTACATTCCCTTGTCTGTCGGTGATCTTGTAAGGGTTTATCTTTGGTCGGCTAGATAAATTCTTTAATTTGTTTTGTTGTTTCCACCAAATTTCCATTTTGAGGTATAAAGCTGAAATCTTTAATAAAATTTTCCCTGAGTTCGTGCGAGTAGAAGGTTTCACCTCTAGCTTCTTCCATTTTATACCATTTGTTTGGTAAGTCGGCTAGGGTTGATGGGAACAAGTGTGGCCATGCTCTTTCATCCTTGTATCCAAGTCTTCTATACTCCTTTTCACAGGTTTTGATATGATCTTCTAGGTTTTGTCCTGGAGTGAATACAGGTATCTGAGCTTGTTGGGTTAACTTCTTTCCTCCAAACCTTTCAACAAAGTAAGTCGAAGTAGTTCTCTAGGTCTGTAGTCTTGTCTGATGGGCATCCCACCATTTAGCAGCTTGTCTTGTAAAAGTTTCAACTAGGCTTTGAAGTCGGCCATGTTCACCAATATTTTTGGAGACTTGTTCGACATGCATGACTGGTGATTCCCTCTTCTTATATCTTGGTAGTTGTGTACTATTCAGGTTGGTAAGTTGTAAGGTAGGGTGTTCCCGAATTTTCTTTTCAAATTTTTTTGGGACAATGGACACTATGAAGCATTGTTGGGTGGGATTTTTCTGCACTTTTTGTATAGTCTAGCACCCTCTTGCTTTTGTTTCATAGTTCTCGATCTCCCAATCGTACAATTTGGCGTCAAAATTATAACTGACTGAGTCTTGGTTACCTAAGTGAAGTTCTCCATGGATGTTTGGTTCTGTGTAGTCTGCGTTGTTGTGGATTTGATAGAGTTGTCGGACATCGATTTCTTCATCAATGGGTTCAATCCAAGGTTCCCCTTGAGATGGATGAATGGGTACAATGACCTTTTGTCCATTTCCTTTTAATTTGATTTGTTCCTTATCTAGGGAGATGTATGCTTTCATCTTTCTACCCCAAGGTCGATCGACTAGTGCTGGGAAGGAATTGGATCCTTCCTTTGGGTTGATGATTTCAAAGTCGAATTTGGTTGAGATTCCTTTTATGGTCATGTCGACATTTTTCCAGACTCCAATGGGTTCAATTAGGCCTTGGTCGACTAGTTTCAGGTATATGCTTAACTCATAGAGTTGAGGTCTACCCATCTATTCCCAAGTGTCACGAGTCATGATGTTTACTTGTGAGCCGAAGTCGAGCACTACTTGTCGTACGTGGTATCCTTCGATTTCTAGGTCGACAAGTGGGTCGGCATCACCTTTGTCTTTTTTATTTAAGCTGCAGATGTTCTTTGTTTGTTTTTCAGAGTGGGTACCTTTTATTTCATACAGCAAATTGATAAATTGGGATATTGACTTGTCTATTTGAACAAGATGGATTAATTCATTTATTGTGTTAGGTCGACTGTTATGAACATTTTCTTGTCGTGCAATTTCTGTGAATAGATTAGTTTCCTCTTTGTATATTTGTTTTTCCTTCAGTGGGTCAGGGTAGATATTTTTGTCTTTTATTTTACTGATTCGTGGGTTATCAATTCCTGTTGTTGTTCCTTGTCGAGTTACAATGTGTAAATTTTTGGTGTTTAGTACATCATTTTTTTGCATACAAGACAAGACATTAACATTTTTTTTCGTATTAATTTTTTCTAATGTGGTAGGGAAATCCTCTAGTGAGTGATCCCCTACCCCACAGTGAGTACAGAATTTGAGATCAGTTCTGTCCTTATATGGACAGTCTGCGTACCGATGACCCTCTTTATAAAATGTGAAGCACTGGATGGTTCGACGCGGTCGGTTGTCGCGATTTCCAGGGAATCGACCTCTTCCTCCATAGCTTGTGTGTTGATTGTTGTACCGGTGCTCATATCATCGGTCGTCATATCTGTGACCATTCGGATCAGTTGCTAGATTGTTTTGCTCGTTATGCTGTGCCACTGCATTCGTTTGGTAGACCGCCTGATAGTTCTGTCCATTTTTCAGGTTCAACTGACAGTCGACCGTGTTATGACTTTTGGTCTCGTAGATGGCACACCAGAAGGCCTTGCCATTCTTCATTTTGAACGGGAAGTCTTTCGTCGAGTGATCTCCGTGCTCCTGGAAAATGTTGCAAAAGGATTTGGTCTGTACGAATCGAACGTCTTGTTGGCTATATTCTTGTCGACAATTATCTTTCGAATGGCCGGCCATCGAGCATTTGGTGCACCAGATCTCCTGATTCCTGAGGCTTATCTCCTTCAAAGACTTTTGTATGTTCTCAAACTATTCTTCTAATCTATGGTCTGTGGGGTAAGTAGGTATGTCTTCATCCATCTCCACCTGAAGAGCTTTTGTTAGCGCATCTTCATAAGTTTTGAACGTCTCCAGACTGATGTGTCGGCGCACTTTCTGAGATAGCCCTGTAATAAACCACTGGATTAGTAACTATTCATCTATAACGTAATCCAGCTGGCTTAGTAGGTCTTTCCAATGCTTATCATAGTCATGGACAGATTCCCCTGGCTTTTGTGATGCGGTTTTGAGTTTTTTCGCAGACAGGTGCTTAGCATCTGGGGTTTTGAAAAATGACAAAAATTGTGCCTTAATCTCGGCTTTTGTCACTCTGGGTTTTCTTTCTGAAAAGGTCATATACCACGTCAATGAACTTTTCATTAAGACACCTACAAACTGTGCCATTTGTCTATCTTCGTCTGTAACTTGGTTGGCCTCCCAAGTCGACTCGCAGATGAACGAGTGTCATCTGGGGTCCTCATCCCCCTTATATAGAGGAATGTGAGCTGATCTGTGACCCATGTCTGAATCACTATCACTGCTCTTAGGAGGTGGAAGTGGTGGAGGTGGGGGTGGTGATGAGGGTGGTGGGGTTATTGGTGTGTTCGTCTCTATGGAACTCTAGTCAACAAAACTTCCGTTCATGTCGGTTGTCGATTCTTTGTCGACTTGTAGTCATTTGATGTAAACTTCTGCTGTTGATGGTCCATTGCAACTATTTGTCCACAGTTCTGAATGTTCTGTTTCTTCTAAAGCTGTATTTTGCGGGGGGGGGGGGGGGGGGGGGGGGGGTTTTT
>LPNX010728208.1:0-18536 GCA_001517045.1 Pseudotsuga menziesii
TCAACCATTTTTGAAACGGGGGTAAAAATAGCTACTAAAATTAGGAGAGAGAAAAACGAGAACTGTGTCGAGTTCTCGTTTCATAGTATAAGTGGTTGGTAGTATTGATGCAATCTTTTGTCTTTCTTAGTAACGAG
Source organism: Pseudotsuga menziesii (assembly GCA_001517045.1). Lineage (NCBI taxonomy): Eukaryota > Viridiplantae > Streptophyta > Pinopsida > Pinales > Pinaceae > Pseudotsuga > Pseudotsuga menziesii. Next base: position 138 of record LPNX010728208.1, read on the forward strand.
GGTATTATCTCAAAGTTTAGGGTATCGAATACCAAGCATAGAGGATAGATGATGCCATTGTCTTTGAAAATATATTGATGAAATGGATGTGGATAATGAAGGGAAAACATTAAAGGTGAAACCATACAGACACCATCAATACAAGAAAGTTTCTAAGAAAGACAAGAAGACATACATCAACACAGAACTAGACATCACAAAATTCTTATTTGACAAGATATTATCAGAGAGCATAAACTACAAATAATTGGAGAAGCCACAACAACAACACATATAATCAAAGGAATGAAAACTATATGACAACCAACTATCAAATATTAAGACCAACAAGAATTGAATCTGGATCGATGGATCTTTACCAATGGAAACAAGAAAGTAGGAATATAATGAAATCTTATTACTTGGTTTCATCAAATGTGAATCCCTTAACTACAAAGTTTTGATGACAAAGCTTTTTGAAGGAGGGTATTATATTATGACCCAAGGGGGGTCTATATGGGATTAAATGTATATGTTATGACCCCAAAGGGGACACATTTGGGGTTAAATATATATGTAGTGAAGTAGATGTATATGTAATAGTGGTCGGCCTAATGAAAGGCCCACATGTTCAATGAGTGAACATGTATATAGTGGTCATGTACTCATTATATAGAGGAACATGTGATTTGTATATATGAATGCATTGGGGTATTTGGAATAGATTCTCATATTGTTTAAGGAGTTACTATGTAACTCATCTCTCTTATCTAGTTTGGATTTGTGCTCCACGTTGAAAATTTCTATACATTGTGTACACACTCGTTTATAACGCTATTTTAAGGGTTTGTTACATAGCAAGTTCACTTTGACTTGTCATGGAACTTGTTAGGGTATTTCCTTACTCTATGAGTCCAATATGGGGAAAAAACCTCTAGTTGGATCCATAGTTACTTGGGATGCTTCACTCAAGTCAATGACAATTGAAATCCATTTGGGTTTGTTTGTTATTTATGGGGTCAAATGAGTCAAATATTATGTGAGCTTTCTTGGTCTCAAGAGACTAAGTGAACTATGGTTTTATTAATTATACAATGACTATGTCTTATGACTCGTGAAACATAGATGCTACATTTGAGGAAAAACCTACGGTTTGGTCTTAAACACTTGTGGTAGGAAACATAGTTACCAACTTGATGAGAACTCTCCATAGTTCTCATTTTTTAGAGGTCACATTTAGTAGTTTTTTTTACCCATGAATAAAAAAGTGGTGCTACCAGTAGAAGGCTTGTATTTTTTAGATTAAAATTACAACTTTTTCCACTACATCCTTAATTCCTTGTAAAGTTGCAAACAAAAACCCTCAAATTGGAAACAGTTTCTCCTAGTATTACCCTTTTTATTCAGAGATCAAATTGCAACTTGTTTAAAATCATGGCCTTAACAACCAATATTGTTTTGAACAAAAGCCTTAAAATCAACCCCTGCATAAAAAAATAAAATAAAAAATAGTGCTACCAGTAACACCCTCTTTCTTCCAAGTTGACATTTTAGAACTTGTTCAAAACTATGGCCTTACAATTGGCAATGTTGCTAACCGAAACCTCAAAATCAATCTACAAATCAAAAGGTGGAGTTACAAATAACACGAATATTCGGCTTTGGCATTAAAATAGAAGAAAAGCAAATCGAGGAAAAAATCCCAAAACAAGGAGAAGAAAATAAGTATTAAGACATTTTTTTACAAAAAAACATAATTTAACATAGAAAAAAACATATTTGGAGGGGGGGATTCTCGAAATCGAACTTCCCCAATTTTTTTTTTAACTCGAAAGGATATATTTTTATTTTATTTTTGGATTTTATAGGAATCCTGAAGTGAATTAGCAATAGTTAAATCAACCGTTACATACAATTCAAAGGAAGTCTTCCCAAGAACCCTAAATTAAAGCAAAAATCAATCTAGATACAAATTGTACAGCATCCATCTCATCTTTCACTTGATATTACAATTACGGAAGAGGCTGCATAACGCAAGGTTCTCCATTAGAACTGAAGCTTCCAAGAGGTAGGCGGCAAGCTTTATTAGCCAAAGAATCAGTTTGGTTGTTCAATTCTCTTAAAATATGATAAAAAGAAACGCTATCAAAGTCTTTCACGATATTTCGAAGTCTCTGCAGAATTTTATCCAAAGACGGCTTGTTGAATTGGGAAGAAGAATTTAGCAATTTGATTAAGACCTTAGAATCCCCAAAATTTTGAATTTCCTTTAGACCAATCTTCTTGGCAACTTGACAGGCCATGAGAAGACTGTAACTCTCTGCCTGATTATTAGAGCATATTCCTAAGCCCCAACAGAAACTAGAGACTTTCTCACTGTCCAAGGAGAAAATTAATCCGCCAGCACCTGCTATACCTGGATTTTTCTTAGCCGCACCATCAAAACAAATAGTGGCTACTCCTTTGCTTTTCCACCAAAAAGGAAATTTAGTAGCAGGAAGCTGCACACGCCAAGGAGGAGAGGTAAATGGTTTGGAAGATTTTAATGCATTACCTTTCTCACCACTTCCCAACCACTCTGAAATTTCCTGAGGTATTTTAGAATTACGATTCTTCACAATTTCTAAAATATGGTTTTTGACTTTTCCAGCCACTTCTACGCAAGACCACGCTCTGCAATTAAAAAGATAATCATTTCTAGCTAGCTAGACCAACCACCAAACTGTCTTATGTAAAATGTACCAAGCATTTGACCATCCGGTTTGGCTATCTTTGGAAAAAATAATCCGGTCCTTCCAATTTGCATACACGTCCAGTACAGTCATGCCTGATGGAGAAACAATATTTAGAAATGGCAGGATCAGATTCCATACTGCTTGAATAAATTCCAATTCTACAAAAATATGATTCGAGGATTCAAAGGCTGCGTGGAATAAACAACAGCGAAAAGGTCCTAGGAATCCACGGTGCATCAAGTTCTCACCAGTTAATACTTTTTGGTGCAAGAGGAGCCAAGAATTTTTTTTTTTATCTTTGGAAAACAAGGAACCCAGATAGATTTCCACAACGCAGGAGGAATAATAGAGGGATGGAGAGAATGTAAAGTTGAGAATCCGAGTCCTGCTAAATAAACACCAATATTACCCCAACCCCATTTATCTTTTGTGGATTTATGAACCGGAGCCAAAACATACAAGCCATTTATCATTATTAATTGATCAGGAATGAACTGATCTGGCATTTCTGAAAACTTCCAGCCATCCCAATTCCCCGCACAATCCCAAGAGCAAATATCTGCTAAATGAAGGAATCCTTTATTACTTAGCCAAAGTTTGAACTCAGAAAGCGAATTAAAGGAGGATAGGGGAGAATGTCCCCGAATCTTATCTTCCCACAGAAGAATTCCTTTTCCATTTCTGAGGATTCTAAAAATTTGTAGCTAAGTTAGTTTAAAACTTTTCTTGTACATATTCCAAGTTGCAATGCCTGCTGGAAGCTTTTCGGGAATTATGTTTCTCAAGGATCCTCCTTTGAGATATTTCATCAAAAAGAGTTTGTTGACCTGATGTTTTTTATCAGCAAACAACTACCAGACAAGTTTGGCTCCCAATGCTAAATTAGCTGATTCAGGATCTCTCACTTGCAATCCACTTTCAGAAAGAGGTCTTTTAATAATCTTCCAATTGACCAAATGAATTTTATTTTGGTTACATTTTCCGTCGCTCCAGAGGAAGTCCCTGATGAACTTGGCTACCTCCACATAAATGGATTTGGGGGCAAGAAGTAAAGAAGAATGAAAAATAGGAAGGGAAGAGAGTACTGACTTTATCAAGACCAACTTCTTGCTTTTGTCAACCAATGTCCTCCCAAAGAATTAATTTTAACTTTGATTTTGCTCAAAACTTCCAACCACAGCGAGGTTGGATTAGTACCCAAGGTCAATGGGAGGCCCAAATATTTGATCTTGTCCCACTGTACAAACCCAGGAAGGCCCATAGAATTAGCTATTTGCCCCATTGTCTGTTGATCCAAATGCCACCCATATACTGCACTTTTATCCTTATTAATCAAGGCTCCAGAAATAAACAAAACTTTGAAAGAATTCTATTGAAAGAAAAAGCAATGTTTAATGAAGCCCCTCCAAGAAGAAGAGATTCATCTGCAAAAAGCGCATGATTAATAGGATCCACCCCTTTAGCAGCCCTAATTCCAGGAAAAGAACCAACAACCATTTCAACAGACAACATTCTACTTAAAGCTTCCGCCATTAAGATGTATAAAAAAGGAGATAAAGGGCACCCTTGCCATAGTCCTCTAGATGCTTGAAAAAATTATGAAGGTCTACCATTAATGAGAGGGGCAATCCAAGGTTTATTAGTACAAGCTGTAATCAATCTAACAGACTCCATACTAAAACTGAAAGTGAGTAGGACTTGGTAGAGGAAAGAGAGCTTAACTCGGTCAAATGCATTTTTCATATCAAGTTTAATGATCATACCTTTTTCTTTTCTTTGAAAACTGGAATGAATGGCCTCTTGCACTTGAATAACATTGTCTACTAAGTGCCTTCCTTTAACAAACCCCCCCTGTTGTGGAGAGATTAAAGATCCCAATAAAGGCTTTAACCTGTTAGCTAAGAGTTTTTCCAGAATTTTATATGAGGCATTGCATAAAGAGATAGGTCAGAATCTATCAAAGGATGCAGGGTTGACCTCCTTGGGAATTAAGGCTAAGAAGGTTGAGTTGGTACAACCCCCAACTTTAGCTTTCCTTTGAAACGAGGAGATCATACGAAGCAAATCATATTTAATGATTGACCAACAAATTCTATAAAAATGTATGGAAAACCCATATGGCCCAGGAGCTTTGTCAGGTTCCATACCCCAGATAACATCCACCACTTCTTTTTCAATAAAAGGTTTAATAAGGCCTGCATTTGTCTCTATAGAAACCAAAGCTGGGATATTAGATAGAAATTCTAGCTTGGTTGAAATGTCTGATACTCCATCCTCAGAAAATAACTAATGAAAGCGAGAAGGTGCAGCCTGTTTGAGTTCCATTTGACCTTTTATAGCAATTCCTTCACTAGATACTAACTCTGAAATGTGATTGCGGCATATTCTTAATCGACACTGTCTATGGAAATAAGATGAATTTTTATCTCCATCTTGGAGCCATAGGCTTCTCGATTTAAGACGCAATTCTTCTTCTTCATATCTAAAAGATTGATAAGAAGTAGCTTGACAATCTTCTTCGATAGAAAAACCAATTTTGTAATATCGGATTCCTCCATATTGAATTGTAAATCTGCAAGTTCTTTCACATTTTCTTTTTTGATGCTAGTTGGATTCAAAATAGGTTTCTTGATTTAAGATTTCAAAGCATATTTAGTTTTTTTAAGTTTTTGCTCCCATACATAGCTAGGAGAACCATCCACATATTGCATCTAGACTTCACTCATAGTCTCCAAGAATCCTTCACGCTCAATCCATATTGGGCTGAAGCGAAATGGAATAGGTCCATAGTTTTCTTCTTCTTTGACCAGCAAGGAGATGGGATGGTGATCGGATGAAGTATTTGGCAAAATTTTTGAAGAGATAATTAAGTTCGAATCAAGCAAAGAGATTTGCACAAGAAATTGATCCAATCTAGCTAGGATACTAGCTGACCCAGTCCTATTATTATTCCATGTAAAACGTTCACTCACAGGTTTTATATCAAGGAGATCCCAGGACCGAATTAAAGCCTCCACAAAATCCTGTAAGGGATCCTTTCCTAGCACTCCTCCTTTTTTTTCCCTAGGTTCAAGGATGATATTTAAGTCTCCTACCACTATGATGTTTCGAAGCACCGAAGATTCCATAAATTTAGAAAGGGAAGTCCAACATTCCTTTTTCTCAACATGATTAACAGGTACATGCATATTAAAGAGGGCAAACGTAATCCTGCTAGCAGAGCAAAGAAGCTTTGAGTAGATCCAATGTTGAGTAGCAAATGAAGAAAGCAAGGTATATTTATCCTCCATCCAAATAGTTGCTAAGCCCCCACAGGTGCCCCAAGCACTAACAACGATTCCATTATTCAATTTCCACTTGTTCTTGCTTAGAATTAAGAGCGAATCCTAATCTATTTTAGCCTCTTGTAATAATAAAATTTCAGAAGGCTCCATTCTCAGAAGGTCCTTCACTTCTTCAGCTTTTTTTGAGTTTCCCAATCCTCTACAATTCCATGAGGCTAATTGCATTATTTACCTGTACCAGAGGGAACTGCTCCACTCTTTTGAGATCTCTTTCTCTTGGTTCTACCCATAGACAACTCTATAGTTGTTTGGGATCCCTGCATTTTCAGTCGTTCCACTTCTTCTTCTCTAATCTCTTTACGGGACTTTCTACCAGCCTTTTTTGATGATTGCTCAAATGAATCTTCATCAGAGGAACCAGATGAATGAACCATCTTTTTCTTTAAAATTTCAACGTAGGAAGGAGAAGTAGAAGGTTTAAAGGGAATTTCCTGAACAAATGGGGCAGTCTCAACCTTCCCACTATTTTCTTCAGTGTCACTTATTAACTCTTATGACTGGGGTACCTCGCCTTCTTCAAGCGTAGGGGGGGTATGGTCTTCTAAAGACTCAAGAGCACCAAACAAATTTGAGATTAGTGGATTTCCTGATTCTTGAATTGTAGTATTCTTCTGAACTCCGGGCTGGTTTGATTCTTTAGATTGATTAGAGTTTACTGATTTTCCTGCTTCTTGGCTTACAAAATTTTTAATTCCAACCTGATGTGATTCTTTCCCTTTCAATTTATTGACTAGCTTAGTAGAACCGACTTTTTGTACATTAGTCCAATGCTCATTCTTCTCTTAATCAGGTATATCTTCTACTTTCTTCTTACAATTTATGGCGAAGTGTCCATATCCATGACAATGACGGCATTTAAAGGGAGGCTGCTCATAGTTAAGCTCTTGAACATGCGACCAATCTGCCACTGATAAATTGATGGCTTCAGGTAGCCCAATCTCTAAATCAACTTCTACACATATTCTAGCACAGGCGTATTGATCTTTACTTTCTGCCCTGTCAATATATTTCCCTACTTTGTTCCCGATGGATTCTAGAGAATCCGCATTCTAGCAGTGAAACGGCAAGTGTGGAAGACGAACCCATACTGGGACAACAGAGGGAGTGTCCTGAGTGGGGTCAAAATCAGGAGTCCATTTGTTCAAATATAATCCCTAAGGACCCAAAAAGTATGGCCCATTTCAAAAAATGAGATCTCTATCTGCAGCTAATTCAAATACAAATACAAAAAAAACCCTACCCACCAAGTAACTACGAATTCCTTCAGTAATCAATGGCCTCCAATTGCGTTGAACCCAGGTTTCAATGACCTTTGGAGAAGGCCAAAGCCCAATGAACTGTCCGATTAAACCACGATCAGAAAGTTTCATAGTCGACCGACAAGTTCTCTCAGCTGGAAATTCTACTAATGGAATGTCTATTTTCTTCACAAATTGTTGCACGAGAGAACTTCCCTTTCTCTTACCATTGGCAGCTACTAGCCTTTTAAAAGCTAGCAGTTCTGGAGGGAGAGGAGGAGGAATATCTCCAAGCTCCATGGGAACCCCAGGCAATCAAATTTCTACTGGATCGTAGAGACTCCAGGACAGAACCAAAAGGTCCCATGCAAGAAGACAACTTACCCTGTCCCCAGATGAAGAGGACCACCAGTATTCTCTCAAGCAAGATCGAGCTTCGCACCGCCAATCTGATGAACCAGAAGCAAGAACTTCTAGACTGAACTTGAATTCTTGAAACCGTATCAGGGCCACCAAAGAACTCACAAAGAAAATGCAACTTCAGAGAGTTGCGACCACCTAGCACAGAGCCAAGGATCCTTCACAACCTTGCTCACAGAGAGAATGAAAACCACCCCTCTGGCAAATCGGCAGCAAAGAGCAGCCCACGAAACCAGAAAGCCAGGCACCCAAAAAAAAAAAATCTTGGAGCGCAAATGATAGGAGCCGAGAAGAGATTTACCCAATTAAAAAAACACACGCGAATTATATATATATATTATATCCATGGGGGATTTGAATTTGTGACCCTCCATTTATAACTTCTCATCTCAAATAGTCAAACCCCCATGGGAACAAATTATAATAATATTAGTTAATATAGATGTGTAACAATTAAAAGAAAAAAAATCATGAATGCGCCATGTTATAGCGTGATTTACCACACCTTATGCATCATGCCTTGATGGCCTTCCCTTGTCCCTATGCAGATTCGGTATGCCCTCGTTACTCATTATAGTCCTGATGCTTCAATATCACCCTAAAAAAGACTGTTTTGAAGATACACGTGGGTGAACAACTTTGCAACTCGTGTATATGCATATTGCACCATTACAACACACATACATTGGGTTTTGTGCTCAAAACAAAAAAATATTTGGATTTTTCCTCATCAACTAACGAATAGCTTGATCCTTGGCCTTCCATGTTCCTGGAAACACTTTGATTTGACCCTTCATTTCCCATTTTAGGGCTATATATTGAGCCATTGTGAAGCATTGTTCGAGGAGAAACTTTGAGAGGAAGGAAACTATAGCGAAAATTTTCGCCATTTCCATATGCTTGAGTCTGCATCCCTTTATCCTTGTTGATAGAACTCTTTATGTTCATCCGCCAAGCTCTCCATTGTCTTTGTGAGATTGTATTGGTATGGAGGATTGAAGTGGTGAGTTGTGAGTGTTGCAGAGTCTTCTAGGGTCCCTATATTGTTTATTGGCTGCTTTTATTGTGATTGGAAATCCCTTTTTTATTAGTTTTTTAGAGAAGTTGTTCTTGTCACTTTTTCACTTTTAGTTTTGCTTTTAGTGCATGAGTCATTGATTCTTAGTATTTTGTTGGGCTCGTGTCTTTGTATTTGCTGCAGGGACTAAGAATTTAGTTATCCTATTTTGCATTTTCATTCATTTATTTTGAAAATACAAAAATATTATTGCGTGTTTATTTGCATTTTGCATATTGCATTAAAAGAAGCACTTGCATTCGTTTTGCTTGGAATTGAACTAGTCTAGGCTTCATATAGGAAAGATTGCACTCACATTTGAAGAGAAAGAGATTATTTTTAAGCATCTCATTTAGTGGTATACCATCTTTTCATTTGGAAAGAAAGTACTTAGCAATGTTTTCAGGTGTTCATATTTACTTTTCTTGCTGAGTCAATAACATCACTATTTTCACAAACATATCCCTCAAGTAAGCACAACTTATTAAAATTAACACTTAATTTAAAATCAATTAGAAATAATTTATTTTATAGGGTGCACCAACAAGATTAGGTTTTAGAGTCTTGGAATATGATTGTGTGAGTAAACTTCTCCAAGACTATAAAACAAAAACAATTAGGTGTCTGGTTAAGGAGAGGAGAAATCCTTGATATAATTGGTGTTCTTGGGAAGATCCTCTTACACGAGAGTAAATCATGAGGCAATGCACACATTGGTGGTGGGGATAGCCCTCCACTACCTTCAGTGAGATCCAGAGATATTTCCAGGATCCTATTCGTATTTGGGGGCTTTTGAGGTACCTTTGGTGCTTTCAAGCTTCAGGATTAGTTACCCTGCCATACGATGGATCTCTCCTATGACTGTCTGCCTGATCATTGGTTATATTGAGGTGACCATAGTTGCTTTTCCTACGTACCACTAAGGGTACTTGTAGAGGTTATTTTGTGGGTGTCCCATCCAGGTAGCGGTCAAACGACACAGTCTCTTTATGCGTTGAAGCTGAGGGCCACTATAATTTGTCACACACCTCTACTTGTAGTGTAAGGGAGTATCAGGCCTCTCCTAGGAAAAACATACCTGCTGCATTCGGGAGCTCATTTATCCTCATTCCTTGCTTGTGTGCATCTATCCTAACTTCTTTAAGGGTGTGCTCTGTGTTCACTAGTTGGCCTTAGGGATCATGGTTGCTTTAGTCTCTCTTTGTAGAGTTATCATGGATTGAGTTCCAACTCTCTGTCGTTCTTGTCATTTAGCATGCTTCCCACCTTATGACCTTACACAACCTCTTTATAAGAGGCACAAACATAATACTGATGTTCTCTCTCATAGAGATAAACTTAGAATTTTCATTGTGAGCACTACTTCTGAGACATTGGAGCTCCCTCCAACCCCTTCATCTTCATTTGGAGGAGAATTCCATGGCTCCTTCTACCAATACTTTATGGATCCCAGGGACTCTGTCTTATACCGGCCTGCATACTGCTAATCCTTCTCACCCTGTAGTAATGAATCCTTTTGCATTCGTATGGTCTTCGGATCATGAACCAAAATTTTCCTCGTGGGGGTAGGATGTTAAGGCTCAAACCGTTCCCTTTACCATGAATCATCTTACTTTTTGTAGGCCGAATGTATCAGTGAGTATCCCATCAAACATCCTCGTTCCTAGTAGTAACCCTAATGTTGGAGTAGGGGGAACGACAACCCCTTTTACTACATTTTAGTTCAGAGGTGGTCATATCCCTCCTTCTACTCAGTTTTTTGGAGGGGGTCCACCCTCTTCATCATTTCCTCACACTAGTGTTAATACTTTTTTTGGGTGGAGGTGGATATGTAAACATTGGGTCCATGACTTATATGCCATCTTTCATCCCATCATCTACTACACCTATCCATTTGAATGTGTTCCTTATGACGAATCCTCCCCATACTTCGAGTGGTCCCTTGAAAGGGAATGTTCCTTTTGGTATGGTTCTCCCTTCGTCTGGCATCCCTTTGTCGGGAGGTTACATGCCTCCTTAGGCATCTAGGGACAATCCATTCCATTAAATGGGTAGCTTTGGTAATATCATTTACATTCCCAAGGGATTCCTTATATGCAAATGCACGTGCATCCTTACATGGGTCACATGGGAGGAGGTTACTATCCGACTAGTCAAGGTCATGGCCTTTATTAGAACCCTCCTTATTAGAACCAATATTTCTAGGGGGCATGGAATCAAATGCCGCAACCTAGGATCCCATTTTTAGCCACGTTGAATTTGCCTAACTTGTCTAAACTCATGAACGAACCAGTGTGCCATGGTCTGGCATTGTCTCCAGTCCTTGCTAAGCTTCCTTCGAACATTTCGAAGTTTGAAGATAAGAAGGGAAAGGATCATGGTGATTACGTCACTATGTTCCATATCTGGTGCTTTTCAAATTTATTGAACCATGATTCTGTCATACCATTAGATCTTATCACCTTGTTTGGTTTTCCTGTGATACCATTTACCTCATATTCTTTTCCTTCCCATGAAAAGTTTTTGAAAATTAAAAGCCATTGTTCCCAATGATTGTAACCATTGGACACCTACGACAACATCAACACCACCCATTAGGATAGTAATCATTGGAGTATTTAATACATATTCCCCCATAGCCAAATTGATATTATGGCATTTCCCTGAGCAATTTATAGTTCCTCCATTTGCAATCATTACTTGAAACTCTTGTGCTGGATATACAAAGCAATTAAGAACTTTGGCTAATTTACAGTGAATGAAATTATGAGTACTACCAGAATCAATCAACACTATTACCTTCTTCTTTTTTATGTATCCTTCTATCTTGAGAGTTTGAGGAGTGCTAATTTCAACCAATGCATGACAATATATAGTGGGATTAATTTCTTCTGAAGTAGCCTCTTCTATTTCTTCTGAAGTCACATCTTCTTGAGATGCTTCCTCTTCTTTTGGTTCTTCCTCTTCACAATCTATGTAGGAATAATTTCTTCTCGTTGCACTTATGTCCCTTACTATACTTGCTGTCACAATTAAAGCAGAATCCTTTTCTTATTCTTTCATCTAGTTGTTGGGGTGTCAACCTTTGTGGTGGTTCAAAAGAAGGAACATTATTTTCTCTATATATGTTGGAGAAGGCCTTTCTAGTATTCATTGCTATATTTTTACTTTCAACCTTCCTTGCCATCGTGAAAGCCTTCTCTAGGGATGATGGTTCAAAGAGACACACCTCATGTTGAATGTTATCTTTCAAGGTTCTGATAAAGAGATCTAACAAATTATCTTCTGAAATATTCTTCACTCTTATACTTAGCTGCTGAAATTGCTTGATGTGCTCTGTAACTAAACCTTTTTGCTTGAGATTTACCAACTGACTAAAGAAGGTGTTGCTATTTATATCCCCATAAATCAATTCTTCTGTGAATATATACCAAGAGATAATAGAGTCCTTTTTACGGTCACAAAGCCATTGGTACCATACAAATTGATCAGGTTGATCAGGTTCTAAATACAATGATGAAATAATTACCTTTTGCATAGTGAGCACCTGGTGTAAATCAAAGAATTGCTCCATCTAAAAAATCTATGTGATTGGATCCTTTCCATCAAAGTTTCTCTTGTCAATCTAGGGGATAAAGTAGTTTCTTGGACCTTAATTGAACCCATGATGTTGTAGTGAATCATCAAATTTTGAGGACTCCAACTTCCTACTCTCCAATTGTTTTTCAATTTTCTCTAGATGTGACTAGAATAAGCCATCTTTTTCCTCCTTATCCTCTTCTTGAGTAGATAAATGAGGAATAAAGTTATGTTTTATACCCTTCATCGATTCCTTTAAGTCTTGAAGATCTTCTTCTATAGCCATCCCTTTGAGATCCTCTTTACTAGCCATCTTCTTTTCTAGTTTGACCAAGTCATCAATTTTCACACTTCCTTTAATCATATCGTACAACTTGGACACTCTAAAAGATATGTATACCATTTCATCATATGCCGAGGATGAATCCTCTAGGGGTTTGAGTGGAGTGTGATTATTTCCACTTCCTTTTGGTGGCATTTTGAACAATAAATATATATCACACCCTATGGTTTACCACAAATAGATCCTTCTACTAAAAGCTATTCAAATGCAAAATGATGTACCTTTTTCAAACCGTGATTGGAAGACGGTTTTAGGGACGACTTGTAACTGAGGTAAAATTTGAATTTCGATTGCCTATCCAGAAGAGCACACTTGTATTTTATGCCACGTGTCCTTTTTGTTTATGTAGCTAAAAATTATACCACATATAACCTGGTTTGTCTTCTTTTAGATTCAACTGGTCTCACTCAACTTGGATCTCATATGCCTCATATATGACCTTTTTCCCAAGAACGCTTGTTTTAGACTAGGTTTTGGACTAGTAAAAAACCCTAGATTCCTCCGCAATTATCTTCGAAACTCTAATGGACCAGGATCTTAATTTCAGACTGAAGATATTTAGACCTATTTTAGAAGTGGGGTTTTAACCTAGATCTCTAAATCCTTGTATAAAAAAAATTGTAGCGAAATTTCCAAGATGAGTCGTTTTGCAGAAGCCAGTCTCAAGGAAAGAGCTTCGATACCAAATGTTATGCAACCAAGTCCCAGAAATAACATAAATATACAATAATAGAGTAATCCACACCTTAAAAAGGAAGAAGAAAGATAAATATCAATCCTCTTCGAGGGAGGAACCTCCTTACACAATGTACTGAGTACACAAGACAATATAAGATCCAATGATGACTAAAATGAGAAATATCTCCTTCCTATATATAGGAGACAAAGGTGTACAATAACAACTAATAGACCCAAGACGACATAAATAATATGTAATGCACCACAATATAGGGAGTAATGTGACACGTTATATGGGGTAATGTGCCATCATTAAGGGGTTAACATTACTACTCCACTTCTGGGATTGTTACAATGTATTTCGGCCATCATGTACCCCTCCGACCTCACACATTAGGGGCCATCTGTTATAGTGTGATTTGCCACACCTTATGCATCATGCATTGATGGCCTTCCCTTGTCCCTATGCAGACTCATTATACCCCCCTTACTCAGTATAGTCCCGATGCTTCAATATGACCCTAAAAATTACATTTTTGAAGATACATGCAGGTGAACAACTTTGCAACTCGCGTATACACATGTTGAACAATTACATCTTGCGTACATTGGGTTGTGTATTCAAAACAAAAAATATTTGAATTTTTCCTCGTCATGTAAAAAATATCTTGATCCTTGGCCTTCCATATGCTTGGAAACACTCCGATTCAACCCTCCTTTTCCCATTCGAGGGTTATATATTGAGCCATTGTGAAGCATTGGAGAAGGAGACAATTTGAGAGTAAGGAAACTATAGTGATTTTTTCCCCATTTCCATATGCTTGAGTCTGCATCCCTTATCCTTGTTAATAGAACTCTTTATGTTCATTTCTAAAGCACTCCATTGTCTTTGTGAGCTTGCCTTAGTATGGAGGATTGAAATGGCAGAGGCATGGGTGGAGGAACTCTATTTCTCGGTTCCCACGAGTTGCCAACATAGGTTGTCACTTTGCCAACCTCCATTAATCCTTCTTTCTAAATGCTATAGTTCCAATTAAATTCATGATAAAAATCGGACGTGAGATCTTTATATGAAGTCACTTCCTCCAAGTTATCGTTGTCATACATGAAATTATAATATGTGATCTTTTGGGATTCGATTATCATACCCTTTGTTTTATTAGTGTTAACAATCATACACATATTAGAGCAAAATTCTTTGAGAAATTTTAGTTGCTTGTTGAGATCATAGGGACTCCTTGCCTTAAAAACAATATCATTAGCATAGAGAAAAAGGATGATGATTGTACTAACCAAAGTCATGCCAACACAACCTACCTCTTCCAAACAACCCTTTAGCTTGCCGATGTAAATACCAAAAAGGGTAAGGGATAGGGGAGAGGTTTGATTGACTCCTATATTACAATTAATTTCTTCTGACCAGCCCGCAAAGTTCTTAAACTTGGAAATAACCTTCTTGTACAACCTTATCTTAGCAGCTCTCAAATCAAAAGGGACTTTTATCTATTCTAATCTATTCAGAGGTTAGTTTTGGGCACTATGTCAAATTTTTTTCTAAAGCCAATAAGCCAACATAGAAGATTAGTTTTATTATTGTAACACTTCTCAACAATGGTCCTAACAGTAACAAGTTGGTCAACAATTTATGATAGTCCCGAAATCCTACCTACCATATAGCTCATTTTCCATGACTTTCTAGCCATATGTTGATATTATTTTATAGAATAACTCCAAAATTTTAGCTAGAAGATGGCTAGTCATAATGGTCCTATAATTAAATGGATTGTTTTTATATACACTTTAAAAAATATTAACAATGAGGCTTTATTTCTAGGGTTTAGGGAAACCTTGCTTTACTACTAAATTGAAACATAATTGGATGTGAGGGATGAGGATAGGCCCACCAATTTTTAAGATTCTACTTGGTATACTTCAATGTCCTTAGCTTTTACTTTTATGAATCGCTTAACCCCAAACTCTATGTCTTCTAAAGAGAAAAAATATTCCTTAGTAGAAAGAGTTTGAATGTTGTACATGGCATTACGTGATTAATAAATCTTTTTAAGATAGAAATTCTAGTTTCCTAAGGGAACCATATTGTTTTCATTAGTTATATGACTCAGGGTTTTCCTCTATAATTTCTTAGGATCTACCTTAGAGAGGTCAATCTTAGGAATCACTCCAATTTATATTTTTGTTGAAAAAGTTCTAGAATGTTAACTTGAAAGAAAGGGGGTACTATCCCATTTTTTTTCAATCCAATGGTCGATTTTAAAGATTTTATTTGAAACAATACTTGTTGCCAAGGCCATTATTTCAAACATGTTGTAATTTTAACCCTAAATACTAGGACCACCACTTTTCAATTCATGTGTCAATTTTAAGGTTTTTGTTTGCAACTTTATAAGGAATGAAGGCCATGGTTGAAAAAGTTGTAATTTCATCCTCAAGAAAAGGGTGTGCTACTAGTCACACCACTTCTTAATTTAAAGGTTACTTTTTTATGTTTTTGACAAAAAAATATGGGATTTTAGAGCTACAGTTTTTCGTTTTGAGGTCACAATTCTCGTCAAGACGATATCTGTGCTAGGAGGTCAACCTACACAGTTCCACTTTTTCATAAAGGTACTAATCTATTCATGTTACAAAATATTGCAATTCGCTTATGTAACTTTCATTATCTTGCAAGTTCATACTCACATTGGTGTCAAAGATTGATCTAACTTCCTAATCCACCATCTGGGATCTTAGGTCATTTTTACTTATCTTCTCTAGCACCTCAAGGAGGATGGTTTTTGTTAGTTTGGCTCCACCCTTGTAGGTGTATTGCTCCATTGTAGGACATTGTAAAAGGATTAGTTCTCTCCCATACCTTGTATGATTCAACTCTACAACCTTAAGGGAGGTTCCGATACAGTTAAGGAAAGGGAGACATCAAACCCTTGTGAGGAAAATTTGGGTCATCATTCATTATTTATATCATTTATGTTGTAGATCTTATATAGATCTTATATTATTATTGCATTGTATTTAATATTAGTACAAGTATTTTTTGCACGGAGATTGAGCTTTATGTGCATTGTGGAGGTGGAACACTCTCTTAGAGGCATGCACAACTAAAATTTTTAACACCTACAACAATGCATTTAGTTGAGTTCTTTCTATTTCTCCTATCTTTCATTTCCAACACAGTTAAATTAGCACACCAAAGGAAATTGGGAATCCACCCTAGGTTAGCTTGATTTCCATTGTTAAGTTGTTGTTAATTACTTGCTAGAACCTCTCATAGAGGTACCCTAATAAACTTGTATCCCTACATAACCAATTAAGATTAAAAATTTGATTAATCCAATGTCCTTTCTTCCTTTATTTCCTCTTCCCTATGATTTCTCAAAATTTCCCTAAAATCAAGAGGAAACTCCACTCTCTCCTTCATCCTTATGGTATTGTGGATACGTTCTCACATTATAGGAGATCACAACTAGTCCATATTCAATCCTCAAGGAACCTTGTGTGAGTTATACTCGAGAATCTTTAAAGTGGCATATCGTAAGAGTGATATTGTTGGCTCGGTTTTGGACCAGGGTCCATGGAGGTGTCCAACATAGGGGTTCATTGTAGTCTAAGCATCAACATAGTTAATCCCTCATGGAAGGAAGTTCTCACCCAAAGGTGATGGGCTCTCAAAATTGATAGTTTTTTTCTTCCTTTTACTTGTTATTTTGATACCCATTAGTTTCATGTTAATCCATCCAACTTCACCAAATTCCCCAATTATGAACCATAAAAAATCACAAGGGTGTTTTAATTGAAATTTCATCATAATTCTTGTTTGTGTGGTAAATTTAGGATTTTAGTACTGATATTATTGATTTGCAGCATAAGTACTAAAGGTTTCAGGTTTTTATCATCAAGGATCCACACATACCATAGAGACTACGATCACAAGGACCAAGAAATGAAGATTGTAAGCAATAATTTTGGGCATTAAGATGCTTAGAGAGAGAATCACGACCTCAAGTAACCATATAGTAGCAATATAGGTAGCGAATTACTTTCTTTTTAATATGCCAAACTATTCACGCATTGAATTTCCCTTCTTGGGTGCAGTCTTAGGGAGTCTTATATCTAATTAATTGTAAGTAATGTGGGGTTGTTTTCTTCAGACATTTTAATTATTTATGGTAGAAACATGCATTCTAAAAGAATTTATAAATTAGCTATCCATGTTTAGTGAACATGAAAGATAGATTGACAACATTATTGTACAGTGTTTTTTTAAGCTTGAAATCAAATCTATGTTCGAGTTTTTTGTTTGAGTCGACCATCCCTTGGAGAGGGCCCACTCCAAGAGGTGGGTTCTTTTGTAATTTGTTTGTGCTTGCTATTTCAATTCGATGTAGTAACAAATTATCCGATAATTCAGTTGGTCATAGTCTAGAGTAATTACATGCTTATGTAATGAAACTATAAGGAAGTGCCAATAGTTTTATTGATACTTAGTAAAACTTGTTGCTAAATCGATCTCCTTTTCATTTGGTTTTAAATTTGAAATTTAAGATTCATGTAACATAACCAACTTGCAGATTGAAGGGATTAACCTTTTCTATGATTAAATGTTTTCTTACCATCATGCATTTCGATTTCGATTTAGTTTCTCAATGTATGAATTGATCTGCTCATGAGCTATGAGTTGCATATGTACAACCATTGAACTTGTTGTCTTGCCACTACTTTGATCAATGAATATATCTTACACCTTTTTGGTAACGCACAATTGATTCAATTTTTATAGTTGTAACTCCAATTAATAAATATGATTTTGTTGTAGCATAAATACCCTTTTCACATAGCTTTTTTTTTTATAATGTTAATGCATTGTTGTTATATCGCACTTGTTGTATTTTGTCCCATGCATATAATAACAAGAGCCACGAGGTGGCAATGTCCCCGACATTGCCACTAGTTGTTGCCACAAGAGAGATGTTGTAGAAAGAAGATTTTGATAAAACAATATTTAGAATAT
>LPNX010728208.1:22425-124966 GCA_001517045.1 Pseudotsuga menziesii
AATGGCTGAGGGTTCGGTTCGATTCAAAATTGTTTGAACCGAATATAAATCTTAACATTTCAGACAATTCCTGAAATCATTAAAAAACCCTAAATGGGCATGGTGTTTCCAAGACAGTGGTGTAAGCATTGCTTTTCCTCACCTACAGTAAGCAAGGGAAGTTATCAGTAAAGTATTCATAAAACTTATTTGCTAATTAAAAACTCAAAGGTTTCAAGATTATGTTTTAAGTCATGTGTCTAATCTTCAAGAAAACCGCTTTGAGCAACCTTTTCACAGATTTTAAACTTGGGCAAGCAATTTTGTACACAATAAACATAGTAATATGTATTACTCTGCCATAAATTATAAAAATACAAACATAGATAAAACTTATTGTGATTGAGACCTTTCTCCACACAAAAACTTCGACCATGAGCAGAGCAAAAACCTCTATCATTGAATCTTCCAAAAACATAAGCCGGGCTATGGCAGATTCTACAAAGTGGGTTGCTCATTAAGTCTGTGAAAAGAGAGGCTTCCCCACTCTGCCCTACTTCGCATTATAACTCTAAGCGCTCAACTTTCTCAAGATCAAATTCTTTGATCCTAACCACCACTTTTTCAAGGCCATAACAGGCAGCCATTTTTCTATTTTTCTGAGAACAACAGGAGAGCCAATCCCCAGGGCACACACCAACTTCAAATGCTATTTCTATTGATCCCACCATGATCATCAAATAAATAAAAACCCAAACGAAATACAACGGGCAGATAAGGCAATATCGGGGATCTAAACTGATCAGTAGGTAAAAGTAAAACCCATAAACGACTGTTGCACTGCCCTTGTAGGCTTGTACAATGAATGTAATGTACATACAATCTGTATATAAATACAATACAGCTGGCAGATTCTCAAAAACCAGATATCTTAACCTAAAACTATTAGCCGAGCTTGTACTTTACCAAGTATATACCAAAAATATCTATGTATTTCAAACCTTTCACGCCTCGCCGGCGCAGTGTTCACGATTATCGCCATTAATATTTATATAATTTTTAATAGAGCATTGAAGCATGCACGCAGATTTCCTGGCAATAAAAACACTACACTTCGATCGTGTCTCTCAATGCATGCCCTTTCTAGACCTGCAAACCATTCACACACAGTAATATGTATTACTCTGCCATAAATTATAAAAATACAAACATAGATAAAACTTGTTGTGACTGAGACCTTTCTCCACGCAAAAAATGAGCACAACAAAAACCTCTATCGTTGAATCTTCCAAAAACATAATCCAGGCTATTGCAGATTCTACAAAGTAGGTCGCTCATTAAGTCTGTGAAAAGAGAGGCTTCCCCACTCTGCCCTACTTCGCATTATAACTCTAAGCGCTCAACTTTCTCAGGATCAAATTCTCTGATCCTAACAACCACTTTTTCAAGGCCATAACAAGCAACCATTTTTCTATTTTCTGAGAACAACAGGAGAGCCAATCCCCAGGGAACACACCAACTTCAAATGCTATT
This sequence comes from Pseudotsuga menziesii, assembly GCA_001517045.1. Taxonomy (NCBI): domain Eukaryota; kingdom Viridiplantae; phylum Streptophyta; class Pinopsida; order Pinales; family Pinaceae; genus Pseudotsuga; species Pseudotsuga menziesii. The sequence continues at coordinate 23,938 of LPNX010728208.1, forward strand.
TCTATTGATCCCACCATGATCATCAAATAAATAAAAACCCAAATGAAATACAGTTGGCAAATAAGGCAATATCGGGGATCTAAACTGATTAGTAGGCAAAAGTAAAACCCATAAACGGCTGCTGCACTGCCCTTGTAGGCTTGTACAATGAATGTAATGTACATACAATCTATATATAAATACAATACAGCTGGCAGATTCTAAAAAACCAGAAATCTTAACCTAAAACTATTAGCCGAGCTTGTACTTTACCAAGTATATACCAAAAATGTCTATGTATTTCAAACCTTTCACGCCTCGCCGGCGCAGTGTTCACGATTATCGCCATTAATATTTATATAATTTTTAATAGAGCATTGAAGCATGTGTGCAGATTTCCTGGCAATAAAAACCCTACACTTCGATCGTCTCTCAATGCATGCCCTTTCTAGACTTGCAAACCATGCACAAAGAGCAATTTGTACACAATAAACACAGTAATATGTATTACTCTGCCATGAATTATAAAAATACAAACATAGATAAAACTTGTTGTGACTGAGACTTTTCTCCACGCAAAAAATTCAACCATAAGCACAGCAAAAACCTCTATCGTTGAATCTTCCAAAACATAAGCCGGGCTATGGAAGATTCTACAAAGTGGGTCGCTCATTAAGTCTGTGAAAAGAGAGGCTTCCCCACTCTGCCCTACTTCGCATTATAACTCTAAGCGCTCAACTTTTTCAGGATCAAATTCTCTGATCCTAACAACCACTTTTTCAAGGCCATAACAGGCAGCCATTTTTCTATTTTTCTGAGAACAACAGGAGAGCCAATCCCCAGGGCACACACCAACTTCAAATGCTATTTCTATTGATCCCACCATGATCATCAAATAAATAAAAACCCAAATGAAATACAGCAGGCAGATAAGGCAATATCGGGGATCTAACCTGATCAGTAGGTAAAAGTAAAACCCATAAACGACTGCTGCACTGCCCTTGTAGGCTTGTACAATGAATGTAATGTACATACAATCTGTATATAAATACAATACAGCTGGCAGATTCTCAAAAACCAGAGATCTTAACCTAAAACTATTAGCCGAGCTTATACTTTACCAAGTATATACCAAAAATCTCTATGTATTTCAAACCTTTCATGCCTCACCGGCGTAGTGTTCATGATTATTGCCATTAATATTTATATAATTTTTAATAGAGCATTGAAGCATGAGCGCAGATTTCCTGGCAATAAAAACACTACACTTCGATCGTCTCTCAATGCATGCCCTTTCTAGACCTGCAAACCATGCACAAAGAGTTGAAACACTTGGCATTTGATAGCACTTAGATCGTCTCTCAATGCATGCCCTTTCTAGATCTGCAAACCATGCACAAAGAGTTGAAACACTTGGCATTTGATAGCACTTAGAATATGACAAACTTTAAATGCAATGTTTACAAATATTGGTTGTATTAAAATTTTGCTGACGAGAGCTCGCCGCCGGGTCTTGGGGCACAAGACCCTAGAGAAACGTCACCTGCACGAACCAATAAACATGTAAAAAAATAGCTTAAAAAAATATTATTTAATATACCTAAAAATCAAACTATACAAAAACTTTATAAAACACAAAACATTTCTCATATAAACCCCCAATTAATACGCGTGAGCGATTCATATATATCCCCTCGGGCGGGGACATAATAACATATACACATTCCACTTCGACCTTTATAAAACTCATATTCATTACGCCACGTATATAACTCGTGTTTAACCCTTTGAAAATTGTTAATGGTGTGGGTCCTTTCATCTTGTTTGCTATAACGATACTTGGTTTCCTATATTTGGAACCCTTGCATAATTACATACTTGGGTCATTTTATTGAATTATTTTGGTTAAAGGAAATGCTCTTATTTTAATATTTTCACATAGCTTAGTTATCTTGCTTTACTTGGTATCCTTGCTTAACCACCTAGTTTCAATTTTGTTTTGTAATATATGTTTGGACACTGTTAAAAGGAAGTGACAATATATGTGTGAAAATTAAATTGAATAACACATGAATGGACAATAACTACATAAATACAATTATAGTGATTTAATTTCACAAATTTTCAAGGCATAACCTTTAGATACATTAAAAATTTAACCATAAGCATTTCAATCATATTCTTAAGAACTATATATATACATACAATATTTTTAAGAATTGTATACATACATACAATACTAGTATTTTGTAAGTTTGTTTCAAGCCATAGGTCGACATTTAAATGATTCAGTGAATCCATAACTTTAATCATTCATTTGATGCATATAAAGTCATTGTCTTTTTTGGTGTCAATGCTGAGGAGATACAAGGAGTAGATTTCTTGGTTTACATTGATTAAGAAATTGACATCTAGATAAAAGTGTCATGCATTGATAGGATACAAAGCATATTAGGATGCATCAAACGAGTTAAAACCCCTAGAGATAGGACTCAAGGTGCAGTAAAATCCATTTGCATTACGAACACACTGGTAGGAAATATGGTAGGAGTGAAACAAGAAAAATTTGGTACCCAACCTGTCTGTAGTGCCCCGTCTTGTCATTGACTATTGACATTGATCGCGACATTATTATTTGAGGGCATTCGGTTGTGAATGACCCGCTTATGTGTTGATTCAGACCTAGATTCTATGCCATCCTATTATTTGAGGGCATTTAGTTTCGAATGACCCGACCATGTGTGGAGCTGGTATGCAATTATTACAGAAAATTGCTTGAAAACTATCTTTTGTGCTGATGATGATTTAGTTTATGTGATTTTGATACGATTTCAATAGTGATTGAAAGTCTACGTGATTTTAATATGATTTCGATAATGATTGAAAGTCTATGTGATTTTGATATGATTTTGATAGTGATCTAAAGTCTATGTGATTTTGATATGATTTCGATAATGATTGAAAGTCTATGTGATTTTGATATGATTTTGATAGTGATCGAAAGTCTACGTGATTTTGATACGATTTCGCTAGTAATCGAAATGTTTGTGTGAAATGTAAATTAATTTCGATAGTGATCGAAAGTTTATGTGAAAAATGAAATGATTTCAATAGTGATTGAATGTCTATGTAAAATATGAAATAATTTCGATGGTGATCCAATTTTTACTATTGCATATGATTATATTTAGCCTGTATTTTGATGGGTCATCAAATGTGACAGGAAATACATGTACATGTGACGCAAGATGGTGTCGATACCCCATGGACTCCGGATTGAGTTGGTTATCATTGATAGGTTATGTTAACTTGATATATATGTGTTGCGTCAATATCCCATGGACTCCGGACCGATTTGGGTATCATCAATAGGTGATGTTAACATGATATTTATGTTTATATTATAATATCGTTATAAAATATTTGATGTGCATGATGTTTAAACATGCAGGTGCTGGATAGCGATTTCCAATTGGTCCACTTCACATAATGGGGCTGAATTAAGATATGATGTAAGACTAGCATTTTCCATGCGACGAGTTAGGAAAGAGTGAGAGAGCATTTTGCTCTTCATATGCATGTTTCCATGAAGGTAGGCCATGGATTCAATCACTCACTAGGAACTTATTGGGGGGTGCATAATAAGGACATGACCTTATTCTCTAGGAACCACCAATCCCTCAACAGGGTTGACTGAACTGAGTTAACGAGGTCTTAGTTGTCGTACCAAATTCCCACCATGGGGGGAGTATTTGAAGGGAATGCACAAAGCATGACACCCTAGATATGCCCATCACAATGAGAACACAATAGCTAATTTAAAATATTAAGTGAGTGAATATTTGAAGGGCATGAGTGGAGCATGGCACCCTTGATATTCCCATTGCAAAGAGAAAAATAACCATTAAATTAAATTATAAATGGGGGGGCAATAAAAGTATTCTAAAAAGATTTAGAAAAAAATTATAGTGAATTATTATGTGAAAAGAAATCTACAATTTGTTAAATCAATTATAAAATTTATGAATAAAGAAAAGTGAGCAAATACAATTAGTTAACTAAAAATTAAAAAGATTGAAGAAATCATGGAAACTCAACTAAAGTAAATCTTAGTTAAAAAAAATAATTAGAAAAGTTGAGAGAGCCGAGACAGGGAAGGTGAGTAATAAAACAAAAGAAATAAAATAATGCGAAAAATAATGCATGGTGATGCATGGTGTTCTTGAAAAGTTATAAAGAGACGAAAAAAACATGAGGCACTTATCTTTTACCCTAGTGCTGGATGGCAGGGGTTCTGCCACACTTTTGAGGTGTCTGTTGGAGGCTTTGGTTCACCTGTTGAACCATGTTATTGTCATTGATGTCAAAACTATTCTAAGCCACTCGGAGTAGGTAATGTCGAATGATAGAATGATTCACTATGACATATGATGAAATAATGTGATTATGTTGTGTATATAGTGCATATGGTATACTTATCGATGTTGCCACTAATATTGTTCAGAAGTATCTAAACAAAGCAAATAAAGCAAATTTTCTTGCATAAACAATCTGAATGAAGTTAACGCAAATATAACATGAAGATTATGTGCCAATTTGAAGAAATATATGAATTCCAGTTTGAAGAAATTCACAAGAAGTACATTTAAAATGTAGAGGTACTTAAGGTATATATGCAAACCCTAAGTGCACCTAGTCATGATTCTTCAAGGTAAAAATCAAAAGAGTTGGCTGGAAAAATGTTCAGGAGTGCAAAAGGTGTGGGAATAAGATGCGATTAGACAAGTATGCTAGTTCTGGAAGAGTGCAAGACCCACAAGCGATGATACTTCAAGGGTGAAAAACCACATATGATTAATTAATTCCAAAGTGTGCCAATCCCACTAAGATATGGGACACATATACACAAGCGTCCACTAAAGCACAAACACATATGCGCAAATACCACCATGGTGTTGGACTGGAGCATGCAAAACTCCACGTGTTAAAATGTGAGAAGATAGACATCGATGATAGATAGAATGCAATGGTCAACTTAACCAAGAAGTAAGGAAGTGCGAGCGTTATCAACTCAAAGGAACCTGAATGTGTGGACACACTCTTTGAGCAAGAGTAGTATAAATAAACATGAGGTGGTTGTGATAAAGTACGCTTGAAGATGAATTCGCTATGATTTTCTAAGTAAGCAAGCTTCGTATTGTTGGGGATCAATGGCTTGTTGAACCAAAAAGAAGACATATAACAAAGATCACCATTTAATAATTTTGGTGTAGGATATGAAGGTGGCACCAGAAGAAAAGAAGAGAATTATTTCAAGAAAGAAAACAAGGAAGATGCAACTCCCTCTCCTTGCCCCATCAAGCTGCCCTGAAATGAAGTTCTATTTAGTTTCTTTGATCTGCATCATTTCAGACTACAATGTTCAATATATGCAATTTGTGACTTCTTTGATCATCCTCTATGATTCCTCTGATCTACGTCTTATGTTTCATTTGCGTCTTTTCAAATATCTGTGTCTTATGAACCTTCCAATATCTGTGTCTTTTGAACTTTCCAATATCTGTGTCTTATGCACCTTCCGATATCTGCATCTTTTGCACTTTCCAATATATGTGTCTTATGCACCTTCAACAATCTGCAACTTACACTATTCTGCGTATACTAAATCTATCTGCGTCTTCTACAACTATTTGTGATCTTCTCTGATTCACATCTTCTACAATGATCTTCTCTAGTTCGCGTCTTCTGCAACTATATGCAATCTTCTCTAATCAATGTCTTTTGTAGTTATCTTTGATCTTGTCTGGTCTACATCTTCTACAACTCTCTTATCTTATCTGTGTCTTCTGCAGTTATCTGTAAATAAACTTTACAATATCTTTGAAATACCCTATTTATGCTTTTCAACCTTTTGAGATATGCAATTCAACAATGTTTTGTTGCCTTGTTACTTTTGTTGCATATCTTAGTGCTAAGCACTCTCCTTATTTGCACAAATTCCGTTGATCCTCCTCAGTACTTCTGTGCATTCAAATCTTTATTGTATTTCTTCTTTCTGGTTCAACGAGCCATTGATCCCTAAAAATACAAAGCTTGCTTACTCAGAAAATCATATCGAATTTATCTTCAAGCTTACTTTATGACAACCACTTCGTGTCTATTTATACTACTCTTTCTCAAAGAGTGTGTCAATTTATACTATTCAGGTTAGGCAGTGATTATCTACCATGCTTATTTGTTCTAAGGATGACATTGTGCAAATCATCCAATAATGGAATCCAATGTGGAAGATTCCATTAACATAAGAAGAATAAGCTACACAACATGAACAACCAAATAAACCAACACTTATAGAAGAAGAAACCTTCAACATAGAGATTCCTCCTGGAACCACATAGGAATATGTGCCAACTGACAAGAGAAAAGAGGCAACTCATCTTGAAGGATCCTCAAAGAAGAAAATAAAAATGTCCAAACCCATTCTTGTTCTAACTATGACCGTAGATGATATTGAATAGATTGGCATAGAGGTTAGAAATGGAACTAAAGAAGCCATGGAAAATATGGCTACAATGAATGAGAATGAATAAATTGCAACACAACAAGAGGAAATCCTCCTGCAGATTGAAGAAAAGTTCACAGTAGTAAAGAAATTGATACTAAATAGTAGGGAAGAAAGGATGAATATTGAGGAAGCATGCTCAGAGGCACATCTGGGTAATTCACAGACACAACTTGTCGTGTAGACAAAGGATACATAGTCGCATCAAAGACTAAAAATCTCATATGCAGCCTTAATACTTCCCACTCAAGAAATGCATAAAGTGGTAAGTCATGTATAAATAAATCTGTCACACTAACCTTTAAATGAGCTACATGCACTGCATACATCTATTGCGCAGGAGATCAGATGTAGACATGAGGTTGTTACAATTGAATGTTACATATCTAGAATGAGAGGGAAGCTCTACATGAATAATGTTCTAGGATAAAGATAGAAAAAGAAAAGACTGTGCAAAATACATATGAGTTGGAAAAGAAAGCAAAAGAATCAGTCATAAGAAGTGACCAGCTGAAGCAGGAAGTGGAGAAAGGACAACAAAAATCCTTAAAGCTGCAAAAGCTAGTGGAAGAAGTGTACAATGTGCTTCCATAGGTTCAAATTGACGAAGACACTTCTCCAGAAAGGAAAGTGATAAATTTAGGTGAAAGCATTCAAGTAATGCAAGCTAAAGTTTAAGAACTATCATCAAACATCCACCAAATACACCTCTAGAGGTCAGATCAGAACGAGAAAACAGAATGGAGAGAATAAACATTGCAATTGAGAACATCAGGACCTTGGAATTAAAATGTGTAGAGCTGCATGAAGAAAGTGTTTAGTTGTGGAGAAAACTAGTTGCTAATGAGCACTTAAAAGAAATGGATCAAAAGCTACGAGTAGAGCAAGAATCAAAGCCAAAATTGTATGATAGCTTAACCGACCTTCCAACTATTGAAACGATAAATAAAATGGGAGAATTCAAGAAACAACAATAATAAGATCAAGGGAGGAACAACTAAAAATGGATAAAAAACTTGAGCCATTCCAGAGGAATCCGCTCAAATTATGGAATTATTTCTAGTGTTAAAAAGAGAAATCAAGGAACCAATAGATGAATGTTCATAAAATATGATGTCTTTTCCCATCGAACATGTGGAACTAGGAATTTTTTCCAAAGAAGGTGAAATGAAGGGGAAGGTTACAACTGCAAAGACAACCTTGCATAAATTTGCAGCAACAGTCCAACCAGTCGAAAAGGTCACCCCTTTATACCGGACATCATGAAGATAGAGGGAGAAACTTTTTGTGCATACACCCCATTGCCATTGATGTCAAAGGTGGAGATAAGTCTAAATGTAAGGGGGGGATCTAACTAAAAGAATAGAGCTCATTTGATTGACATCAATGCCAAAAGGGAAGATTGTTAAACAATGTTATTGTCATTGATGTCAAAACTGTTCTAAGCCACTTGGCGCAAGTAATGTCGAATGATAGATTGATTCACTATGACATATGATGAAATAATGTGCTTGTGTTTTGTATAATGTGCCTATGGTATACTTATCGATGTTGCCACTAATATTGTTCTAATGTATCTAAACAAAGCAAACAAAGAAAGTGTTCTTGCATAAACAATCTAGATGAAGTTAGCGCAAATATAACATGAAGATTATGTGCCAGTTTGAAGAAGTATATGAATGCCAGTTTGAAGAAATACATAAGAAGCACATTCAACATGAAGAGGTACTTAAGATATATACACAAATCCTAAGTGCACCCTATCATGATTCTCCAAGATACAAGTCAAAAGAGTTGGTTGGACTAAGGCCATGAGTGTGCAAAAGGCATGGTAAGAAGATGCGATTGGACAAGTACCATTGTTAGTTTTAGAAGTGTGCAAGACCCACAAGCGATGATACTTCAAGGGTGCAAAACCACATATGAAGTAATTGTAAAGTGCACAAATCCCACTAAGATATCGGACACGTATACACAAGCGTCCACTAAAGCAAATACACATATCCGCAAATACCACCATGGTGTTGGACTAGAGTATGCAAAACTCAACGTGTTAAAACATGAGAAGATAGACACCGACGAGAGATAGAATGAAGTAGTTAACTTAATCAAGAAGTAAGGAAGTATGGGCGTTATCAATTCAAAGGAACCTCAACCTATGGACACACTCTTTGAGCAAGAGTAATATAAATAGACACGAAGTGGTTGTGATAAAGTAAGCTTGAAGATGGATTTGATATGATTTTTTTAAGTAAGCAAGCTTCGTATTTTGGGGAATCAATGGCTCGTTGAAATAGAAATAAGACATACAACTAAGAGTCGAATGCGTAGAAGTATTGAGGAGGATTAACATAATTTACGCAGATAAGGAGAGTGGTTAGCATTGAGATATGCAACGGAAGTAACAAGGCAACAAAACAATATTGAATTGCAGATCTCAAAAGGTTTAAAATCATAAAGAGGGTCTGTTGTGGATATTGTAAAGTTTTGTTACAAATAACTGCAGAAGATGCAGATCGAAGAAGATAGATGTGGAAGACACAAATAGAACAAGATCCCATATAACTGCAGAAGACACAAATAAGATAAGATCGCAAATAGCTGCAGAAGACGCAGATAAGAGAAGATCACTACAGAAGGTGTATAGAAGACACAAATTGGAGAAGATCACAAATAGCTGTAGAAGACGCAGATACCTGCAATAGACATCGATAAATGTAAGTTGCATATTACTGAAGGTGCATAAGATGCATACATTGGAAAGTACAAAAGATGCAAATATTGGAAGGTGCATAAGATGCAAATATTGGAAAGTGAAAAAGACACAGATATTGGAATGTGCATAAGGTGGATAAATATTTGAAATGATGAAGACATAACATAAGACGTAGATGAGAGGGATCACAGAGGGTGATCAAAGAAGTCGCAAATAACAGATATTGAACTTTGTAGGCCGAAAGGACGCAGATCACAGAAACAAAACAAAACTTCATTTCAAGGCGGTTGGACAGGGAAAGGAGAGGGAGTTGCAACTTCCTTCCAGTAGGTGCTGGTAAAACTAGTGAGTCAGTGCTAACAGTTAGGTTGGTGCTTGGAAAGAGCAAGTTGGTGCTTGCGTAATTGAATTTGTATCCCAATCGGGTCGATGCCTATAAACTACAAGCCAATGCTTGTAAACTGCAAGTTGGTACTTGTAAACTACAACTTGGTGCTTGCATACTTGTCAGGTTGGAGCCTGGGTGAGTTGGTGCTCACACTCGGAGATTGATGTCTACCATTGTAATCATATATATATATATATATATATATATATATTTGCGAACTGGTGTCTTATTGGTTGATTGAAATTGAACATAAAGATGTTTTGAACAACAAAATTGTTAAATCTGTGCTTTATACTGATTCACCCCTCCTCTCACTATAAACAATAATTTCAACATCACCTTGGTATAGGGGAGGCTGGGATCCTCGTAGCAGTAGTCTATGTACCAATGCTATTGCTAGATTTTCGTAGATCAGTAAGCCCTGTTGCGGCTTCAGGGTCCCTAGGAAAGAAGAAGAATTACCCATTGGGTATGGTAGGGTTGTTTCTTGTGGACTCTTAGTGATTGGAAATTGGGGAAGTGGGTTTGTTGTGGATCTGCGGAAACTACTTCAACCTTCGGTGACTTGCGGGATTTGATAGGTCGACACCTTAATGTTTAATGTTTTTCATTGTTTCATTTTGGGTATAAGTTATGTGAATGATAAATCTATGGTTTCCACATGGAAGCACATTATGCTTATATTCATATCTATGTTATGAAGATGTACATGTTTATTGAGATGTTTAGCAGGGGCGAGGGAGGGTCTCTACATTTGGTATCATAGTTGGTTCCATGCTCGGATGTGTCATTGCAATGCATATATATATATATATGATGTGTGTTTGTATAAGAATGAACACATCAACTTGAGGGTTAATTTGTTTGTCATTTTATGAATTGCTTAAAAATATTGATTATGGATGTTTAGATTTGCTTATGTTGACGTAGATTAGTTCAGGTAAACTTGATGAAGCCAATTCGACATCCAAGAACTACACCAAACCTGCAACATGAAAACCTATGTTAAATCTCAGATTTTATGCAATAGATCTTTGATATTTATACACTCGATCTGTGATATTTTATGCCCTATATCTATGGTTCGGTATATGAAGAACCGCCCCCCTAAAGAAATTATACTTGTTGTTTTTGATATATTTGGGTCGAATCTTTGTGAATAGGTGAATATATATTTCTATTGAAACTTTTGGTGCATTGGAAAATATGTATTAGATTTAAATATGTTGTGTGGATCCTCACTGCGTGTAATGAATCCTGGATGTAAATAGGTTTGTTGTTCTTGAATGCATGGAACAACTCTTAGATGCAAATCTGTTGTTAGTTTGGACATGTGCTGAAAGAATTTTGTTGCCACAGTATTAATTATTGTAAAACTTAAGGAATGCAATCGTTATAAAATTGAATCATGGTCCATTGATTAGTATGGATATGTTGTTTTATACTACTGTTGATCCTCGTTCTTCCAATTGCAGCTTCATGAGTCTATGGTGTATGTATATGTCATAGATGTGCGATTTCTATTTTTATTTTATTTTGTCGATGGCCTGCATGATTAGAGCTGCGACCTTCAAATCCATTAAGATATGTCGAAAGCAATCTTAAGAATATACTTATATATGTTCATTAAGTTATTAAGGGTTTTTTCAATATATTAGATTCAATTATGAAGAAAATAACTAGTAGTTAGGTAATGAATGGATCACTGGTAGCAATGCATAGATAACTCATCGCTGATGAATGGATAACTAACAATTCATGGTAGATAACTAGAAGAATGTGAGATAAAAATAAAAAGAATATAAAAAATAACTGGTAGTTGATAAATGGATAACAGGAAGAATGCCCATGATATGATAACATGTAGTTAGGCATGGATAACTCATAGTTGTTTAACTAGAAGAATATAACGAATAAAATAGTATTTCCAAACTGTTTTCAATTCCATAACTATCTTTCAACCATTTAATCTATATCCACATATTCCAACCACAAACTATGTTGATATGCTAATTATTATACATAATATTAAAGAAATGTGTTCACTCTTACCATGACCTACCCACTTATCTTATAACTACATAACGTAAAAATGGTGTTATGGGTGGAGACAGGTAGTCACAATGGATTCTTTGAAGAAATCGAATTAACCCTCCAATCCAAGCTATATCCCCTTGGATCACCATTGGGAGATTGCCCATACCTTGCGTAATCCCTGCCGAGATTGTATTCATATCGTAAGACAATGATGATGTTAATATTGTCATAGTAAAGATACGATTTAGTTTTAGCTAACACCGCCATGATTGGGTAGCTATCTCAACCTGTAGAATGGAACTTTGTTATTTTAAATGTCTATTCCTATCCTATACCCATAGTAAATAGCAACAATCATATTAATAATAAGATTAATATGTTTGAAAAAAGCCCATATACATATATTTGACATCGTTAATCTAATATAATAACTATTCAATTTGTTGTGATTGTGATTTTTATAACAACCACTTAGTTTGACTCAACTTTGTGCACATTAACTAGCTTTCTAGTTGATAAATGTAGTCTCAATGTCACATTACCATGTCATTAAGTTCTTATCACATAAGCTATTTTTATTTTTTTCCAACTACCACAAAGTGCACTGATTACATGAGTTATTTATTAATTTTTTATAGTTGTTAATTATGAATTTTGAAAAAATCAGTTTAAATGATTCTTAATCATAACTGAAAAAGTATAGATGGTAGTCCACCCAAAATTCTAAAATATGTACAAGTGTAGTTACAATATTGTTATTGCAGATTCTCCTTCCCCTGAACTTAATCTGTTGATGGAAGGCATTCTGACAACAATTGAAATTAACCCAACAATGTGTAGTTGGTAACCCAATGTATCCCACTGCTCGAACTCTCTGTAACTGATTAGGTATATGCATGGAAGCTCACTCCCAGGACACTGGACACTGTGTCGATCGAGTAGTTGAACTGTACGTTATAGTGTGACCATACATAGGGTTCGTATGCTCAAATTGTTGGGTGTACACGTTGACTATAGACGCCATGTATATAGCGGGTAGAACACTCAACTTTTATGGTGGTAGTTTGGGTTGTAAAAATTATGTTGATTAATATAGTGTTATCTCATGGGGAGCGCTAAACCCAATGTCCAACATTCTCTCCAACAACGCGAGCCAAGTGAGTTTCGAACCCTTGAAACCTGTTGCTCTGATACCATTTGTTGGACTCATGATTGCCGTTAGACCAAAACCCATAGGTGTTAATCTCTGCCACAATCGCCAAAGTTAGGATCTCGGGAGGTGATTAGTCCATGTGACAAAACTCACGGGGAGCATTGAACCTAATGTCCAATAAATAGGATGTATGAGAAAAATATTAGTTATGTCTATAAAGGAACCTCCCACCTTAAATAGTTCCTTAAGATAAAATGTTATGCATTCGAAATTACCATGTGTCCATTCTAAGTAGTTTAAGGGTTGGGTTAAAAGATATATATATATATTTTGCCATTGGGACAATCATGGTTTAAGGGGCTATACAAGTATCAATTTAATTAATGGTTATACAAATAGGATATTCTTTTATGATTTCAGTAACTAAAATATGATCGATAAGATAATTTATTTGTTTTAATGTATGGTGTTTTTTAGATAATGAACTTATAGGTTAATCAAAAGTTGATGGGTGAAAATAGATGCTTTAGTCTTTTCTTTCTTTTTTTTATATAATTGAATTCTATGAGTTATCCAAGATTGAAAAAAGTTTATGAGTTGTCCAAAATTGAAAAATATCCAAGATTCTATGAGTTATCCAAGATTGAAAAAAGTTTATGAGTTGTCCAAAATTGAAAAATATCCAAGATTGAAAAAAGTTTATGAGTTGTCCAAAATTGAAAAAAGTTTTAAGTATAACTTAGGACTTAGGCATATGTGAAGAGAAACCGTTACATTGACCACTAGATCTTAGAGCTTAGAGTGATAAAACCAAATTGTTATAGAGCTTAAAGTGATAAAACCAAATTGTTAGTATACTTATAGGAGAAGCATAGCGTAAATTATTTAATTACCATGAAAATTCCATACACTTAGTGGTTCTCAATTGCATCACCACCTTGGAAGTTACTAAACGTATTATAAGGAAGAATTAACACCTAAGGAAGAATTAACACCTAAGGAGGACGTGTTCATTAGTGAGAAAGGATGTCGCATGCCTTCCTTCTTTACGAGTATAATAACATTCCGTCGTGGTGGAGATTATGATGTATGAGGATTCTTAAAAAGAGATGCCTCAAGATTACAGGACAAAAGCCTCAAACCTGATTTTAATAGAAGCACACAAAAAAAATTGCGTCGTCATTGACATGTTTTACATTTCCGAAGATTTGTTTTGTTTTTAAATTGGAGTACGTTGGATCTCTTGGAAGAGATGCCTACATGGATATTTTTAAACATTCCCTACATATCCATGACAAGAAGACGAGTGGATGAGTGGACAGATGCATTTGGTGAATTTACTAAATGACGGGAAATTGATCTATTTTAATTGACCAGACACCAAAAGGATCTTTTGCCGAGGCTTCAACATACTATTGAGAGGGTGAAATAGACTTAGAATTTGGAAAAAGAGATATCAATTAGATCATAGTGACAAGTTGAACACAATGACACTGATTGTGCAACATGTCAATGCAATTAACAAAAAAGAAAAAAAAGCTATAATCTTGACTTGACCATGGCATGGTAATGGGGAAATGTAACTTGGAAAACCTACCGAAAGGTTCATATGAAGATGATCAACACAACAAGATGAACGCAATGATGCTAACCACATGACATGTTGAAGCCTAAATGAAAATATGACTAGTCCTCATGATAAGACTCGATGAGACTATGACGACCCACGCATGATGTGACTTGGAAATTCTATCGAAGGGGCCATCTAATAATAGGGATGATGAAACGAGGTAAGTAAAAGATGAGCTCCTTGACCTAGACATGTTGGTGCTCACAAAATGACAAGGCGGTCAAATTTAATATGTTTGTCTAAGTCACTAAGACCCGACACTTAAGAATCATATCGATGATGAGAGGAAACAAGTTGACTATATATAATGACATGGACATGGAATATAAATGAGTTGATGATGTTGCGTCAGTACACACACACATAATGGATGAATAGCATTTTACATTAACTTCAGGAAGAAGTTTCCTGAAGAGGGGGTGTATCCAACACCCCATTATAGCTAGGCTCATGTGCACTGCTGTGCTTAAAGAAATTTTTCACCTACACTTATATGAGAAACAATCTAAGTGTCATTCTTTAAGACATAGATCCACTATTTGGGACATGTCATCTTGAGAGATGGCATAGTAATCTTGGAGTGGACATGGCCGACTATTGTTCATAAGGTGCAGAGCTTTATGATATTAGTAGGTTATTATCGTATATTTGTACTGGGTTTTTTCAAAGATCACGAAACCTATCATCGAATTGCAAAAGAAGGATTATAAATTTCTATGGTCCGAATGCTATGAGAAAGCATTTGTGAAACTTAAGTAGTTCTTGACAACAACCCTAATACTGAAAGTACTGAACATGGATCAAGACTTTTTAAATTGTGCGAATGCATCAAAGGAAGGACTAAGAGGGTTATTGATGCAAGAAAGTAGGCCAATTGCTTACACTTCCAAGAAATTGAGATCACACGAGGACAACTATGCGACACGTGAATTAGAGTTTACAACCGTAGTTTATGCATTGAGATTATGGAGACACTACTTGGTTGGGAGATAATGTGAACTAAGGACAAATCACCATGGGATGCTGTATATTTTTACTAAGAGTGACCTCAATGCGAGGTAGAGGAGCTGGTTAGAGATGAATCTGAACGATTATGATTTTGACATCTCGTACATCAAGGGGGCAATGAATAAGGTAGCGGATGTGTTGAGTTGATGACCTTGCATATCCTCAGGGGCTTGCCACTAAAGATGAATTTTCTAAAGATAGTGAAGTTACAACTAGTGGACAATTGGTACTATAAAGTTAGGACACAATTCTAAGAGAAAACCAAGAATATTCCTAGTATGAGGGTTATACACTTAAGGATGATGGGTTGTTGAAGCGTATGTATGTGTCAACGAACGAGGAAGTTCAAAATATTATCCTGTCTAAATCCCAAAGGACAACTTATATGGCCCATCTAGGGGTTAAAAAGACGTATGCAGATTTGAAACCATAGTTTTTCTGGCACGGTATGAAGAAGGACGTGGTGGATTTTGTTGCAAGTTGCCTTGAATGCCAGCTTGTGAAGGTTGAGCATTTCCATTCGGTGGGATTTGTACAAGCTCATGCCATCCCAGAGTTAGATGGGAGGTGATATCAATAGATTTTATTGTGGGAATGTTAATGACCTCTAGGAGGCACGATTCCATTTTTGTGTCGGTGGACACATTGAGTAAGAGCGCACACTTTAATCCAGTCAAGACTACTTTTCAAGCGCATGAGATAGTTCAAGTTTTTGTGAACAAGGTTGTGTGACTGCATGGCGTACCTTGGAAGATCATTTTGGATAAGGGTTCAATGTTTACTAGGAGATTTTGGACAAATATCCAGGAACCATTGAGCACATAGTTGAACTCTAGCACCGCATACCATCATGAGAGGAATGGTTAGACCAAGAGGGTCAGCCGAGTTTTAGAGGATATGTTGTGCATGTATGTGATGGATCAACAAAGTTGTTGGGAGGAATATATATTGTTGGTAGAATTCTCTTACAACAACAGTTGTCATAGCTCAATATAGGTGGCACCATTTGAGTTTCTCTATGGTAGGCCTTGTAAGACACCTTTGAGTTGGGATTGTCTTAAGGACAAAGTCCTTATGGGTCCCTATTTGATCTAGAAGATGGATGAGTAGATGCAATCCATCCAGGAATGGCTGAAAGGGACCGACAATTGACCTAAAATTTATGTTGATGCACTTTGAATGGATAAGAACTATGAGTTTGGGGATAGAGTATTCTTGTAGGTGAGGACACAAAATAGCTCTATCAAATTTGGTAAGGGGCTAAATTGTTACCATCGTTTGTGGAACCATATGGGATTAGTGAGTGATTGGGACCGATTTCTTATCATCTTGCTTTGCCATCATCACTAAGTCAGATGCATGATGTTTTTCATGTTTATGTTTTGTGACATTATATGTCAGATTCATCTCATGTCATTGGCTTGAGTAATTTGCAGATATCATATGAGAGATCCTTAATGGCAGATCCAATTCATATTCTGGAGTGGTGAACTCAACAACTTCGGCATCAATTAGTTAATCAGGTAGAGTTCTAGTGGGATAGTTATAGTCCCAATTCTATGACCTGGGAGGACACGTTGGAGATGTGTGGATAATTTCCCTATCTATTCTAGAACTTCAAGACGAAGTTTTTAGAAGTGGGGGTGTATGTAGTGCCCCATTTTGTCATTGAATTTTGACACTTATTGCAACATTATTATTTGAGGCCATTCGGTTATGAATGACCTGATTATGTGTGGATTAAGACTTAGATTCTATGCCATAATATTATTTGAGGGATTTTGGTTTCAATTGACCTGACCATGTGTGGAACTAGTATGTAATTATTAAAGATAATTTCTTAGAAACTGTCTATTGTGCCGATGATGATTATTTTATACAATTTTGTTATGATTTTGATTGTGATCGAAAGTATATGTGATTTTGATATGATTTCAATAGTGATCGAAAGTCTATGTGATTGTGATACGATTTTTATAGTGATAAAAAGTATATGTGATTTTGATATGATTTCTATAGTGATTGAAATTTTTGTGGGAAATGTGAATTGATTTCGATAGTGATTGAAAGTTTATGTGAATTTATGATATGCCAAAGTTATGATTATTCTATTGAAGCACTGTCACGTCCCCTCATCTCCGATGGGGACGCGACTACGAGCTGATGCTATCATTTGAACGAGGATCTAAGCCCCATGGACATAAACAATAAAAAAATGCATTGAAATAGCATACATATACAGATGCAATATACAATGGAAGCAAATACATTCATCAAAGCAATTAACATGTTCACGACAATTCATAAAAATAAATACAGTTGCAGAGATTAAACACAAGAGATACTTATCTTGAGAAGAAGTTTGTCCCGCAACCAGGTATGTCGCCGCAACATTCCACCCAACCATAGGCCAGTGTGCTCATCAATCTCTCAGCAACACTGCCACCCCCGAGCTGGGCATGATTTACACAAGGAATGAGGGAACAACAACAGGCTGAGACATAGCCAAAGACATGTCAAAATCCAGTCAAGCCAAAACTACATTTGGGTTTATCAGGCTGCTAAAGAGGTGGAACAGTTGAATTGCTAATCTAGTGAGCTCAACCACAGAGCTATGGACACCTACACAAGATCCGTCTTGGATTTCCCAACACCTACACACCCAACACAAGGAAGCATCCCCTTCTCTGCTACACAGTCCCTCAGGCTATGCCTTCCATTTCAATGCTCTTTAGGGTGTGCAAAGAAGAAAACTAGCCCTTCTTGATTTGTCTGTGAGGTTCCTTTCCACACTAGGTTTATCAAGCTAATAATTTCCCAATTCCACTCCAAACCAGTTCAGATCAAAACAAAGGATGCACACACAACAAAATGAAAGTGATGGGTTTGAGTAAAAACGTTTTGGTAAAATGGAGAAATCGACCCCTGGGTGAGCAATTCGAACTCAACAACGATTATGGGCATTGCATGAGCAAGAACGATTGCTATAAACCCCAAAATCGTGAATCTTTGTTGGCCATTCACTTAGCAACACAAAAACGAATTTCCTGGGCATGGAAAATGGCAGGAAAACGTGAGGGATACAACCCAACCACTGAGCATTACCAAATCGACCTCCCAGCCATGGGGATAATGAGGAAAACAACAAAAAACGTGAATGCAAACACACATAAAGCTCCAGCTTCCTGAGAGAGCCCAACGTGAATGAATTATGGGTGAGGAAAAACGCCTAGGAGCTCAAAACATGTGAAGAAGAGGAGGAGGTCCATGCATAATGGAATGGGCATGCATTTGTGGGTTTTTACTTGCCCAAGAAGTCAAAACACATTTTCCAAAATCTGATGGCTTCTCCAAGTCAAATTTGGCTGCCATACTCTTCCCATCCCCATGCATTAACTAACCCAACCAATTTCTGGAAGAAATAAATGATTGGGCACAAAATACCAAATGGGTGGTTGAGAGTTTGATGGGTTCTCCCTTTGACATTTGGCTAAACATTGTTGGCTCAAGGGTTTGAATTATTCCCCCCTTATTCCTTAGGAAATCATGCCCCCATCTCTTTAATGTTGCATTGACATAACTGGTTGTGGGTATTTTAATTAAATTGCATATTTACATGATGTCCAAAATTATAATGTGCATGGCTAGCACGAAATACCATCGGTATCGATTTTAATCACCGAAATGATAAAACGATAAATCAATGGTGGGGCTTTTGCCTTTAGCTCCACACCATGATTAATTACAATATTTACATCATATACATTTTAATGCAAATGAGGTCAAAACCGAGGTTTTACACGCACAAAACTCAAGTTATTCCCCACAACCCTGAAGGAAGCAACGCTTCATTGGTTCAACGTGCTTGGGGGAAATTCCATTTGAACTTGGGATGAAGTGAAGAAACCCTTTCTGACAAAATATCAATATTATTGTAAGGCGAACATGAGATATCTTTAGAATGATACAAAAAGAAGATGAGAGTTTGGAATCCTGTGTGGAATGTTTCCAATACAAGATGCATAGGTCAAAACAACATAGGTTGGATATAGAGACCCTTCGGATGTTGGAAGCATCCCTTTGAACAATAGGACATAAAAGTAAATAACAAAAAGGACAAGTATTCCAAGAAGGTGGTTGGTGTCTAAAGACATCATTACAACACTTATGCACAATGCCTTATGATCAGAACATCACAATGCATTATTCAACATTGGTAATCGATATCAATACAACCCATAGGATGTTATTTTATAGTCTACATATCTAACAAAATACCTTGAAGTGAGGATGATCTAGTCCATAAATAGGGGTTATTAGTTCTAATAATTTCCATCAAATCCATAAAGTCCCATAGATTAGTTGTCTGCTTTAGTTGAGACAACCACAACCTCATCAACTAGTTAGTCAACCTCTCAATCAACTACTCAGTCAAGCCTCAAGTCGACTACTTTGCTATTCGATTGTTGTCTTTCTACTAAGTTTTTATGAAGATCCATAGGTGTGATGAACATTGAAAGCCTCTAGTTCCAACACCCCCCATCAATGCAAGACTCTAGAGATTCAAGAGGTGGAATTATGTTCTATGAATACCCTCCCATAATTGCATTTTTCTGAAGCGCAAGAATAACTTAAAGTTTTACAAGATTAGCTTATAGTAGAGGATTCATAAAGATATTAGTAATTTGATCACTTGTCATGCAATAAGAAAGTGTGACAACATTGTCATGTACCAACTGTCTTGAGTGGTGAACACGAAGTTCAATATGCTTCATTTTTCTATGAGATACAGGATTATCAACAACTTGTATCGTACTCTGATTGTCACAATGGATAAATTTCAAGGCCTCAACATGAAAACCAAGCTCTTATAGAAGTTGACAGATGCAAACTTCCTATGTACTTGCATTGACAACTCCATGATAGTATGATTTTGTAGTCGAAAGAGAGACTACATTTTGTTTCTTACATGATCAGATCAATGGTCCATAACTAAGTCGAAACACATAGCCATAAGATAATTTTTTGTCATCAATGTCACCTCCCCAGTCGAAATCAGTGAACCTGAACAACGGTTTTAAACTACGACTATATTTAATACCATACTAATAAGTTCCCTTAATATAGAAAACACTTCTCTTTGCAGCTTTTCAATGGATTTCTTGAGGATCTTGCATGAACTGAGAAACCATACTAACAATAAATGAAATATTACGCTGACTGTGAGTTAAATAAATCAGAATACGAACTAACTATCGATAAAGGGTAGCGTCGAATCAAGGACATTCACATTCCTTATACAATTTAATGCCCAATTTATAATGTGTAGCACAAGACTTACAGTCATCCATTTTGAATCATTTTAAAAGATGCAAAGCATATTTTGGCTGAGAAAGAAAGATACCATCATTGATTTGCAAAATTTGAATGCCCAAAAATAAATGCAATAGACCAAGATCAATCATTTCAAAGGTATCCACAAGTTGTTTCTTCAAGCTTAAAATCAAGTTGACATTGTTTACGGTTATGACTAAATCATCAACATACAATGCCACAATCAAAGTATCATCATGTACATGTAATACATAAATGTCGCGATCAAATTCATAATGTTTGAAGCCAAGATTGATAAAGAACCGAACAATCTTCTCATACCAATCTGTTGACGCGCATATATGACTATGCACGTAACGGGAAAGACAACCTAGACCAAGATCCTTAGAGCAGGTTCCAAGCTGTTTGGGATGGTTGCTTTCGACAGGTTTAAAGGCTCTGTTAGCCTGAAAGTCTAAAACTAAAACAAAACTATTGTTAAATCTATCAAATACCTACAAATATACACAACAGACTTGTTAACAGATGTACAAAATTAAACTAGTTAATCTAATTACTAATGAATTATTAATATAATTAAATTAGTCTATGAACTAAATCTATGCAATTAATCTTAACTTATAATATAATAATCACAAAATTAATCAAATATTAACATGTTAAAATAATTACAAAATTATATTATTAACAAATATACATTAATTACAAAAAAAAATCAGGAAAGAACCTTAATGTAATTCAATGGCTGTTTTCCATAAAATAATTTAAAAGAAACAACATATTAATCTATTTTCGATCTTATCCTTATCAAGAGTGAAAATAATATTAAACCTGGAATCGAACTATGCTGATAAAAATACTGCATGAATACACTTGATAATATTTAAAGAAATTTGAACATTAACAAAACCATACAGTAATCATTACATATTATATAAACAATGATATCGATCATTAATTAAACAACATGACATACCAGCAAGATTAAAAATCAATAATCGTACAAGACATGTATATTTGCAAAATTCTTTAGAGAATTATAACAAACATAGATAAAATAGAAAAGAAATGACAAGACTGATAGATATCAAAACTATATGCCAAGTATACAAACTGTAAACATATATTAAAAATATCACCAGTTCAATATATCATAGCTGAAAACAGATAGCTGTCTAAAATTGCAGATAAATCAAACCGCAGTCTTGTTGTCTCCTCTCCATCAACTATCGACCTCCTGGCAGCAGTGTTTGATGAGCTTACAAGAGAGAAATCTCTTCAGCTTTGGCACCCCCCACGTTCCCCTTCCATTCCAGCAAATTCCAGTCTGCTTAAATAACCAAAAACGGAATCCAAATTAGGTTTTACACAGGCGAAATTTTGCCGGCCGCAACTGCAAAAATTGCGTCCAGAAAACCCCCGAAATCTCTAAGAATACATCACGTTTTGGAAAAATCCTCGTGAGTACAACTAAATGGGTCCGTTCTGAGAAAAACCTATGTCGCGGATTTTTCAGATCTGTCTCCATTTGTTCACAACGTGTTCTGGAAAAACGCCTATTATTTGAAAACGCGTTTTTAATAGCTGACAGAGAATAAAATTCGTCTCCTGGCAATTTCCAGAATCAAAAGAATCTCCTTAGCATCTGCACATGAAGAAAAAAAAAAACCTAATAAAAGAAAGAAGTGTAAACATAATTTAATCATAAGAAAATAAATAGCTTAACCAATGATCTTTCTAGCTCTTTTGGCGTTTTCAAAATCTGCGATTTGTTTCAATATGTGCAATTAAAACATTTCAGTATCTACTGGATATTTGTTTTATCATTATTACCAATATAATAATCCATAGATTCGGTTGGCATCTCTCAAATCTCTACAATATCGGAGAACAGATAGCTGGTTTAATATGAGGATCCCGTTGTGGATAAAACAAAATTCACAAACCTTTCAATTGAATTAATAGCTCCTTCAATCTTCATTAATAACCACGTGCCGTTATGAATAACTGGTGGATAAACTATACAATAATATTCAATAAAAAAGAATAGTATGCTCATTTCTAAGCCTTTATAAAATTCACATTAATTCCTGGTGTTTTTGCAAATATGATAAAATTAAAATAAAGTGTTAATTATACCTAATTTTCTAGGTAAACATTTAAAAGATCAAAGAACTTTATTTATTATATTTATACAAAATAATTAAAAGATTTATTTATCTTGTATAAATAATAAAAAATAAATAAAGTCTATTAATTATAAATATACTTATTTGATCTTTACTTATTCAACACTTTTAATAATATAGCAAAAATAATAAGATAGGCTTAGTAAAATATTTTTCAAACTCTTAAATTGAATGCATGGTTTTATCTTTCAATATCCATCGTTAAATGAATCAGAATTGCCAAGTTGAATAATTGAATCAAAATTACCCATTTATAAGGTGTCATCAATACAATAATCAACCTTCCAATTTCAAAACAAACTCACATAGTCGAATAATAAATGATTGGATAAGAAATCACTACTAAGTTATGACCAATTATTAACACTTATCCACTCAAAATAATAATTTCAAAATAGTGATTTTGTCAACTAATCCATAGTTCACAAAGGTTTCTTTAAAAACATTGAATTTCATGTTTCAATAGCTTCTGGAATGTTACCATTTCAATAGCCGTTAATTCTTTAATTTTTCCATATGAAATTCAAACATTTCATAAAAAATAAAATACAATTTTATTTGATGAAATAATGTTTTTTAAAGGTTGTTGGGTAAGGGCACAACACAATCATAGGGTGCTTGTTTCAAACCATACAACAACTTTTCAGTCGATAAACAAGATTAGAATTCATCACAAAACCAAGAGGTTTTTTCATATATAGTTCTTCTGACAAGTATCCATGAATAAATACACTTTTAACATCAATTTGATGAAGTTCCCATCCAAATTGAGTAGCAATGGAAATAATCAGTTTAACAGAGTTCAACTTTGCAGCATGACCAAAAGTTTCAAAGTAGTGGCTGTCTTCTTGCTGAGAGAAACCCTTGGCTACCAATCGAGCCTTGTGTCTTTCAATAGCACCATCTAAAGTAGACTTGGTCTTGTAAACCCATCAATACTTCAAAACATTTTTTCCTTGTGGTTAAGAAACCAACTCCTAATTAGATTCTTCTTGAAAGAATCAATTTCAATAGCCATATAATTTTCCCATTCAGGAAATCCTTGAGCATCAACATGTGTTAGGATCTGTGACTCACCCTAACGCTACACAGCCACATGAACAACCATTAGTGGCTAAACTCAGTAAGACAGATCTTAAAATGGGCTCCAAAAATATCTTTCAACTTTTAAACAATATCTAACGAGCAATAATAGACTCAAATTGCGGAAGCATAAAATAAAAAACAACTCAACGAGCTTAATAAAAGCTTTAATCGGATATTAAAACTCATTAATTAACAAATAACAACATTAAATAACAATTAAATAGGATATGACGGCTGAGATTAGACACAACAGACATATCCAACTACCTAAATCTGCCTCACAAATCTTCAAACACCGATCTTGATCTTATGATCCCGACATCCGAAGTCAGAAGTCAGAAACTTCAAAACAACAACAAGTCCACCCCAATGTTTTGATCCCAACATCAAAATTCAGAAGTTGGAAACCCACCCAACCAAACATTACAAACTCGACGTTCCGATCCCAACATCGGAAGTAAGAAGTTGGAAGTCAGAAACACAACTAACCAAACATTACAATCCTGATGTTTTGATCCTGACATCGAAAGTAAGAAGTTGGAAGCCGTAAACATAACCAACCTCAACGGGTCATCCTGATTTCCGATTCTTGACGTTGACACATTGACATTCGACAGTCAGGAGTCTAAACCGCAATATTACACAACGAACCATTTCAACTTCTAATTCCCGATGTCGGCACGTCGAAAGTTGAGAGTCAGTAGTCGGAAAAGCAACATAACACAATGATCCATCTCGACTTCCAATTCCCAATGTTGACACGTCGAAAGTTAGGATTTAACACCATGGCAATCAATGGTCAGTATTAAACATCAACATCGTAGACCAACGACCCCAATTTAATCTAAATCCATAAACCAAAACATAGCCAATCTTTATAAAATGACTAACGCAAAATAACTGAAAAATAACCAGGGTTCTGGCATGAATTTGACATCAAATCCTTCCCACGAAAAACATGCATTAAGCTCTGATCAAACACGAACTACACGATGTGAATCGAATGAAAGAATAAGAGAAAAAACACCATAGGTAATATAACCAAGGTCGAGCCGTAACATACCAAAACTAACTGTTTTTTCAGACCTTCAATCCATAATCAACGACGATTTACCAGTAAAAATGTTAAACACAAGTTGCCAACAAAACAAGGAAAACCATCCTTGAATGCATAGCCTGCATCACAGTATCATTAAATCTCCAAAACAAAGTTATAAATACATGTATCATCATTCCCAAGCAAATTATAAACATCCCCAAGGAAAATATGAACTTCACTCTTAATACAGAGATAATTATTGTTTCATATCAATTCAATTCTACATGGATTTAACATACCAAACATATATAAGCCTTCTTAATAACCAACTTAGCATGACTGAGAAAGTAATGACATTCCTTCAACATGATAACAACTCATAAACATAGCATAACTCAAAGATGATCACAACACCTCATAAACAAAGGTTTATCAACATTCTAAATGAGTAGTAATTTTACCATTTGATTATTCTTATATAACAATCCAATTCCTTAGCAAAACTTATTAGCCATCCTTGCAACTCCTTCAATAAAATTACTCAAAACAAAGAACAATTAACAAGGTAAAAGGAAAACTACAACCTTCAATTGTTAAACACACCATCATGAAGACATAAGATCCTTTGTCCCTTTTTACAATCTGATAAAACCTAGCAAGCAAAATCATGCTATAACCATCTAATCCACTAAGCAAAGCTTAAACATCAAAGCAACTCATAAACATGTAATCTATTTTGTCATTAACTCAAGAAATATTTTAGAATTTCATTAAGATATGAAGATAGAAACTGTTGAACCATGATTGCACTGATTTTGCGGACATGCTAATCAACACTTGTACTACACTGCACAATTTGTACCACACTGCACAACCACTGCCACTACTAACCACTGCTCATCATCTGATCACTACTCATAAATTGATCATTGTTTATTGCACCACAACTGTACCACATTGCTCATCAACATGTCCAATCAAGCTATACCAATTAATATGTTGCTCACATCAACTGAATCAATCAATCTGAGTCAACACACTAAACTAAGTCCATCTGGGTCAAACCAACTACTCATACAACTCAGCCAATCTGAGTCAAATCAACTGCACATAAGGCAACTTGTGCTAATATTGCTCAACTGAACCAACCTGTACCAAGATGCTTGTGTACCTGTGCCAAATCAATCATATACTTGTGTTAATATAATCAAGTGCTATGATAGTCAACCAACCCTTCTTACTTGGCGTAGTTCATCAAGAGACACATTTGAGCAACCAAAAGTCTTCACATACGGTCAACCAAACTCTGTCTAATCACACTCAACTCAATGACACTACAACCAACCTCAATCACAATCAAGGAATACTTGGCAGTTAAACATGATATACCTCAACCAAATAACTTCAACGAAGAAGATAAAATACTTAACCAACTATGTCAAATTCAATCAATCTCATAAACTCTTAGACATAAAAGGATTTTTCACTCCACTCAAATCAAGTCAACAAATCAAATAAATATCAAGCAAATAGTTACTTACAACACCGTCAAAGGTTGTCATTAACAATCAATAACAATCCAGCTCCACTTAGGTCAAAGACACAATGATCAACACTTGTCAAACTAGTTTTCAAATAAAACACTTAGGTTGATCAAAGAAATGACTCACAAGATATAATAATTACATGTCAACTTCTCATTCAATACTACACTATACAACAATCAAGATAAACACCAAGATCTATGACAACAATATCCAAGATAATCATCAGGATCTATATCAAGATCACATCAAGATATATGCGAAGATAACCATCACCATAGCCTCCATCAGGGTATTTTTTCAGGATCATAATATTATACTTAATTATAGTATTATAGGTGATTGCTTTGGATTGAAAAAAACATGTTTATAGATAAGTGGGCGAATATTAAATATGAAACATAAAGTTTACATTGAAATGTGTAAATTTTGGCGAATATTATGATAAAAAAATATATTTTATGTAAATATAGGTGATATTAGACACTAAAAATGACCAAATATGAATTTATTTTTTGAAAAAAGCCCCCAAAATAGCCAATTGGCGAAATTTCACCCCTAAAAATCATCATGGCCTCCATAACATATTCAATGACTTCAAAGGTATATACCAATATAGAGGCTCACATACTAAGATCAAAGATGAACTCTATCCATGAGAGACATGTGTCATCACAAGAGAAACCCAGAAGCATGAACCGTACCTTTTTGAAGATCACAAGATGAAGAAAAAATAGAAAAAACAAAATCAAACCTATATCATGTCATCACATATCCCCCCTAACAATATTTCCAATGAGCCAAGAAAACTTTAATTCAAATTCTGTATGAGAAAGTTATGCCAATTTTAGTGAAGATGCCTAAAAATTTCGCACTTTCTCTAAGAGTTGCGAAATATCAAAGAGAGAATTGATTGATGAACCAATGAAATGTTTGATATTATATTTATATAGGTCATGGAGGAAAGTTAGTACCTCAAACTGGGCTGACATGCAATTCAAAATTCCAAATAATTAAATTCTCTTTTGTTTGGTCGGCTCACCCAAAAAGGTGGGGTACACCAACTTCAAAAAATCATTTCTCTTCAATTGTAAGGAGTTAGAAGATGCTCCACATATCAACGGCATTGGATTGATGGTGGCTATCTCTCTATGATCGATTTATTTGCAAATTCTTGGTATAATACCCTTAAATTATTTAATTTGTCTAGGACTCCAAATATTCCACATATAAAGGTGTTAAATACCATGTTACCTTATGCATAAGTTTCAAGGTCAAATGATTCAATGGACATCAAAAAAGGCATGAGGGATTCAATGGTCTTCACATCCACAGACTTCAAATCAACAAGGAGGAGGGATCCATCATATACTCATCATATCAAGGGTATCAATGACCCCAACACCACCAATCAAGTGGGAGCAAAGACTTTTTCAAGAAGATCATCATCATATTCAAGGTCTCCATATCATTAAAAACATATCCAATGGTTCCACTATACATCTTAATCACCAGAAGAGTGCTAACACCCCAAAAGAGGGGTACAAAGACCTCACCACTAGTTTGCAACACCTTATGGGCTTCATATGCATGATCACAAGGATACAACATCCCAATGACCATATAGCGTCCAAGGGCCATCAAACCACCATATGTGTGGATTCAAGACCCAAAATTCCAAGGACACAAAGGACCCCGTAAGAATGGGTTCCAACATACCACCATAAGTGTGGGTTCCAAGACCCAAGTCTCCACATGCAAGAGGATCAATATCGAAGCTTGTGGACTCAAGGACCCCACAAAAACTCAACAACCTCAAGACCATCCAATGCAAGCAATGGGCTCCATCATCAACACATCAAGGGACTTACACACATGAGCCACATCATCCATCCAACAACCAATCAAGAGACCAAAACAAGTAAAATCATAACAAGCACTACAAAGACCAATAACCAAAGATGAACGAGGAGCAAGGAACTCAACAATGGACTCAAATGGGACCATGATACAACTTAGGGGCACTTGACCAAGTCAATGGGTAACCATGGATTTTTCCATTGTTCCAAGGCCTTCAAGGGCTTCAATATTGGGCTTGGACAAGGTCAAAATGGCTCCTTTGACACAAACAACCACAAACTAAACACTAACCCTTAGGGGCTCCAAAAGGGGCACCAAGGAATCAACAGTTGGCATTAATGACTAGACATCGTTGGCATCAATGACAACTTAATCAATAGACTAATCCAAGTTTATTTTCTATAGATGTGTCTACCCATTGGCTTACAAGGAAGAAACACTAACAAAGTGGATTCAATTCAAACAAGTCCCTAGACAAGGAAATCGAAATTTCATGATGTAGGTGTGATGAGGGTTGCGTGTTAATCAGGGTGCTCAACAAAAACTTATATGGATACCCACAAGCACAAAACATATACACAGAAAATGCCAGGGATTTTGACTCCTATTACTTTAGAAATCAATCACATGGGTTTATTTACAACAAGGGTGAAGTCCCTCATGGCTCAGTCGACCATGTTCTATTACACTAACACTTAGCTCAAAGGTTGTACCATAGATAATCTCCATCATAGGGAGGAACAAAAAAAGAAGTCCCAAAATGTTCCTTCTCCTTCCACCTCGATATCTATTTATACAATTTCTTCACCGCCTTATACAATTTCTCCACTTTGACTCACTGGTCAAAACATTTTCCTCCTCAAGGCATGCTCGCAGAATCTCCCCAGTTATGCCTCCTTCTTTTCTGACAGTGTCTAAGCGGTCTTCTTCACATTCTACTACAATAACCATTATACCTCCTTCTTCTTTTAGATAAGACATTCTCATGTGAAATTCCATGTTCACTCTCACTTCGTCGGCCATCTCCTCGACTGAATTCGCTACTTTGTTGGTAGTCTTCACACCCAACTACTCCTTTATCTCGTCGGAGTCATTTTCATCCAACTCTTCATTATTCACGGGTTGTCGTGACTTGACATTTCCTTCAGCACTTGTCTCTTCAGGATGATCCTATCAGGAACATCTTCAAGTATCTTTACCTCTTATGGGGGGCACTCTACGACCCCATGTTCTTTAGGATCTTCTTCCATATCATCTTTGTCTTCCCCATGCTCATCGTGGCACGATATTTCTACTCGTCCTAGCACCTCCAATATTTTCTTGATATATGCATGGATTCTCTTCATCTCCTCCATAGTGCGGGTCCTCTTCCTGGTCATTAGGGTCTTCATCAAGTTGTCTTGGATCAACAACCTTTCAATTCCCTATGCCACCTTCAAGGCTTCCATCTTAATCACAGTTTCTCTCAATGCACTGCATATTTTTGTTAAGGTATTTTCCTCATGCGACCTCTTCAAATCTGCACTTTCTTTCTGTGCAATCTTCTGTTGGACCCCTTCACTAAGTCCTTCTATCTTTTTTCCTTTCCTCGACAATTCTACCTAGCTTCCCTACTGGAACTATTGTCCTCTTCTCACTCTTGCAAAACACACTTCTACCTTCCAACCTTCCAGACCTCAACTGGGTTTCTCTTTTTTTTCACGAGGTTCTCCACCAAAAAGTCCATTGTTGGTGCTACCCACACTTGCGATCTTCAACTCTGTTGTTGGTCAACTCTAACAAACGCTCTCGTTGGACCCATCCTGATTTTTAGTGCCTTTGCCTGCAACTATACCCACAACAACAACTATAGAGCCACAAATTCCTCAAACCTTCTTCAAGATGTTGTGTTCTACAATCTTGGCTATGGATAACTATATCATGCCTCCTATGGGAGCTATCCTTTTCTCCAAAGCTCTACCCAACTGTAACTAGAGCTGTTTCTTCACCACCCTCTGCAACTCTACCCAACTGTCATTGGAGTTTCCTTAACGTCTAATTGTGTCGTTCTTCTGTGATTGGATTCTCAATATACTCCCACTCTGATACCAATTGATGCAGGAACAACAAGGGTCACCTACTGATCAGGGTGCTCAACAAAAACTCAGATGGATACCCACAAGCACACAACAAATAAATAGAAAATTCCAATGATTATGGCTTAATTTAGAAATCAATTACATGGGTTGATTACAACAAGGGCGAAGTCCCTCATGGCTTAGTCATCCATATTCTATTACACTTAAACTTAGCTCAAAGGTTGTACCCTAGATCATTTCCAACACAGGGAGGAGCAAAAACACAGTCCCTAAAAGTCCCTTGTCCTTCAACCTCAATCTCTATTTATATAATTTCTCCACAACCTTATTTTCCTACTCAAGCATCTTTTAGAAGCCTCTGGCTTCTTCTAGAATCCTTCTTGGCATGTAGTGCCATCTAGAGTCCTCAACCACCACCATTACTCCGCAATAAATGTCACAACTACTCTGCGATGTGCCTCTATTCTTTTACATACTTCGACTTTTTTGTCGGACGACTCTTGACCGGTACTGATCAGCCTCTTTTCCAGTACTGATTAGCCTCTTTTCCAGTACCTTGTTGTGATGCTTATGCTGTCCAAACCTTCTTGGGATATGTCCCAATCTCTTTTTCAACTCCTCCGCAACCAAACTAATCCTTGCCGGTGCCTTTTATCCATCAGCCAAACCTCTAACTCCATTGTTATTAGGGAGTCAGATCTACTCTCGACTATTTTTCCAACTATTGGTCTTTCTATCATGACTATTTTTCCTTCTGTTCACTTGACTCATCATTGATTCCTTTGACCCTGCTAATCCTCGACCGACTAAGTTGCGTCGACCTTCACTCATCGACCTTCTTCATATCCCAACCAAACACTGTTGGTCACTATCTTGACTGCAGCTCAGTTTGACTTGAACTAGAACTTGAAGATCCAATTCTTCATAACTCAACCAACCATTACTAGTCACTATCTTGACTGCAGCTCAGTTTGACTCAAACTAGAACTTGAAGATCCAGTTCTTTATATCTCAATCAACCACTCCTGGTCACTATCTTGATTGCAACTCAGTTTTAATTTTCAATAATGCCACAACTATTCCACGATGTGCCTCTATTCTTCTACGGCTTTTTCTGTTGGTCGGCTCTCAACTAGTACTCGTCAGCCTCTTCACAAGTACCTTGTTGCGATGCTTCTGTCATCCAAAACCTTCTTGGGATATGCCCCAATCTATTTTTCATCTCCTTCGCAACTAAACTGATCCTTGTTGGCACCTTTTATCCATCGGACAAACCTATGAATCCACTGTTGTTCAGGAGTTGGATCTACTCTTGATTCTTTCTCCAACTACCAGTGGGTCTGTCCTAAATATTCTTCCTTCCATCCGCTCGACTCATCGTTGATTCCTTTGACCCTACTGGTCCTTGACCGACCAAGTTGCATCGAACTTCACTCATTGACCTTCATATCTCGACCAACCACTATTGGTCACTATCTCTTCCCTTTAAGTTTGACTCAAGTTGTATTCCCCATCAACATAAAGCTATATCCTTTCCCAATTTATTCTTTGGATCATGCCTTTCAACTAGTTTTGAGAATTAAAGATAAGTTATGGCTAGTCAATTTTCTAAATAGACTTCACAACCCTCTTAGACCAAGGGTATTCCTTTCCTTTCTCTCCTAACTATTATCATTTTTCAATCAAGAGGCAGTGAATCCCATCAACGGAAGGAAGACGAAATGTTGCTCTTATAATCAATAGTATGGCCATTCCTCTAATGATGAATGATGTTTCTTATAGAGCCAAAAATTCATAGGTTCTCCTTTGTTGAAATGATAGGTATTCAAGAACTTGACATTGAAGAACAACAAAAAGAACCTAATTTCCATGATATTGATGTCATCAACCTTTTGTTGTTCCTACTAGACCATATTAACCACAATAGGGAAGCCCTCTTCACTCACAGATTCCATATCAAACACAAATAAATGGATTAAGGACATTGAAACCAAAAGAACCTTGTTTCTCTACATTAATGGTTAATTCATTCCAGCTCCCTACCACACCACATCCAAACCCATATAATCTTGGATGGATCAAGAATGAAATTTTGTTAACACCTACACTAGTAAGTGTTCTATAAAGTTTTTCCATTTGACCTACCATGTTAGAACCTTGAATTGGTGTGACATGATTTTGGGCAAACCTACCAATTTGATAGAAGAACCCAATATGATGAGATTACAACACCTACAAGATTCACAAGGCTAGTAAGACCTACCAATGCACCTATTCTTTATCTCACTTTTTAGTTACTAAATGACAAGCTATGATAAAGTCAATTTCCACAAATTCACAAATCTTTGTTTTGTTTCAATGCTCATCCCTCCTAACCTACAACAACTTCCACCTAGGTTTTACAATAGGGAGTTGCCCCTCCAATCCCTCAGTAAAAAACCAATTACTCTTCCTACTTCAAGTAATGATTCACTCACTTCAACCATGCAAAAAATTGAGTCACATCCTTATCAAGACACCCTTGTTCATGGTTTACCTAAGTTGCAAGAAACACCAAAGTAGGGGTCATACCATGTGCATTTCGATACATAAACATGAGTGGTACACTCTGGAAACATGTTTCCGACCATACAAAAGCATCCCATGTGTGGAAAAACACATTTTGTATGGTTGGAACACAATCCCAAGTCATACTAGCGTATGTTGTGTTTGTTAGATTTTAACATTTAAGCTATATAATCTTAGGATCTTATCTGAGAGAATAACAAGCACAACAATCAAACATAAGAGACAATGAACACAAGGATTTTCCTCAGGGAAACCATATAGGAGAAAACCCTGCAACTTCCTCAGAGATAGAATCAGCACCAAAAGTAAAACGCAAAGACAATAAGATGATCTCCCGACAACAGTAGTCGCTCTCTCTCCTGTCCCAGCTTCTTCTCTCTCTTTCAGTTATGCGCTACAACTGAGTGTGAGTGAATGAATATGAATGCATGATAAATAGAGAGGCTCCCTCTCTATTTGTACTAATTCTCGACTTGAAAATAACTCACTAGGGTTGACTTCTCTAGGATAGTCTAATAACCCTAGAGCCCCACAAGTGCGATCAATAAGGAGGGTTATACTCTATGACTTTACATGACTTGTTTACATTATTGAATCTCTTGATCAGAACATCGGGGCATGACATGACTCAATTACATTACAGATACTTCCCGGAATAAACATTGAGGTACAATACATAAGATATACCAGTGGATACATTCCAAAGTTACAAATACGTCAACACTCCCTCTTAACTAGGAAGGTATTCTCTCGACACAATTTATCAGCACACGTCTTCTCTGTATCATCTGGATCATCATATCTTCATCTTCAAGTCATCAAGTCTGGATCATCACTGGATCTGGATCATTACTTGATCATCATCGAGTTTGGATCATCATTGGGTCATCATCGCTGGTGCTATCTCAATTCTACTCGTCACAGGAAGTTCTATAGAGCCAACCTTTTTTCATGCTAGTTGTAGGCCTAGCCTTCATGTAGGTCTTTATCGTCTTCAACACTTATATCTGACCATGGAATGAACCATGTCAGAAAGGTACGCCCAACACTCACAACTGACCATGGGAGGAACACATCCAAAACCCATGTCAGAAAGGACCAACACTCACATCCAACCTCATCATGTTAGAAAGGCTCTGCGCTTACATCCGACCTCACCATGTCAGAAGGGCTTTGCACTTACATCTGACCTCATCATGTCAGAAGGGCTCTGCACTTACATCCGACCTCATCATGTCAGAAAGGCGCCGCACTTACATCCAACCTCATCATGTCAGAAAGGCGCTACACTTACATCTGACCTCATCATGCCAGAAGGGATCTCAGCTCTAGGCTGAGTGTCAGTCCCAGACTGAAACAAATTCCTAGTAACTGACCAGGTGCCTCCATTCTCCCAGAGAATGGCCTCTCAACACTAAGCTGAGTTTCAGTCCTAGACTGAATCAATTTCTTGGTAACTGACTAGGTGCTTCCATTCTCCTCGAGAATGGCCTTCAACACTTATATATGATCATGTGGGAACACATCCCTCAATCATATCAGAATGGCTCTACACTTATATCTGATCATGTGGGAACACATCCCTCAATCACATCAGAATGGCTCTACACTGATCATTTTGTAACACAACCCACAATCACATCAGAATATCTCTGCATTGATCATGTGGTAACACAACCCACAATCACATCAGAACATCTCTGCACTTACATTTGACCATGTGAATCTTAGGCTTCCACCATGTCAGAAGGGCCAATGGACACATCAATTCCCTTTGGAGGGAAACTCGATCTGGAGAACACCAAGCTTCTCCCTGAAGTACTCAAACTTTACTCCAGCTAATGGTTTGGTCAATACATCAGCTATTTGCTCGTCCGTCGTAACATATTGGAGCTTCACTGCTCCTCTCTGCACCATATCCCTGAGATAGTGATACTTGATCTCAATATGCTTTGACTTGTCATGGAACACTGGGTTCTCTGATAGCGTCACACAGCTCTGGTTGTCGCAATATATACAAGTAGCATTCATTTGGAGATCAAATAAATCAGACAGTAGCTTTCTCAGCCACACTACCTCGCAAATAGCTGAACAAGCTGCAACATACTCTGCTTTGGCTGTACTTAGTGCCACACAGGATTGCTTCCTGCTAAACCAGGAGATCACACCTGATCCCATACTGAAGCAACACCCTGAAGTGCTCTTTCTATCAATGGCACTGCCTGCCCAATCTGAATCTAGATAACCTTCCAAGTTAATCTTCTGATTCGCCTCATACTTGAGCCCATAATCAAATGTACCCTTTAGGTACCTCAAAATATGCTTTGCAAGAATCAAGTGAACATGTCTCAGATCCATCAGGAACTGGCTCAATGTGTTCACAACAAAGCAAATATCTGGTCTCGTATTCGTCAGGTACATCAAGGATCCAATCATATGATGATACATCATAGCATCAACCGCTTCTGATGAAGCATCACTTAATAGCTTCAGGTTCGATGCCATAGGTGTGGGCATGGCCTTGCAGTCCATCATCCCGAACCTCTTCAGGATCTCTACTGCATACTTCCCTTGTCCCAGGGAAATTCCATATGCATCAGTGCCACACCTCCATGCCTAGAAAATAGTGCATCACAACCAAGTCTTTCATTTAGAACTCGACAACAAGTTTCCTCTTTGTATCAGCAATCAACCCATCCTCACCTGTCACAAATAGGTCATCTACATACAATAGGAGTATCAGTGGATTCCCTTCTTCAACCTTTTAGTAAAGGTTGGAATCCACTTTACTCTTGGTAAAGCCCAAACTGGATACAAAGCTGTCAATTCTGTCGTACCATGTCCTAGGTGCCTGTTTCAAACCGTACAGGGATTTCTTTAATTTACACACATGACTCTCTCTGTCATGTGTCTCAAAACCAAGTGGTTGTTCCAAATTTACTTCCTCTTCTACTACACCATTCAAGAAAGCTGTCTTGACATCCATCTGGTGTACTTTCCACTTCATTACTGCAGCTAAAGCAAGTACTGATCCGATGGAAGTATATTTGGCTACATGAGAAAAAGTTTCTTCATAATCTATTACTTCTTTCTGGGAGAAACCACGAGCCACAAATCTTGCTTTATATTTCTCTATGCTATCATCTACATCATGCTTGATCTTATAGATCCATTTGGAAGTCACAACAGACTTCCCCTCTAGTCTTGGGACAACATCCCAAACATCATTCTTCATGATCGATTGATACTCTTCGATCATAGCATCCTTCCATTCTTTCTTTTCTGCCACTTCTGCATAGTTGGAAGGTTCTTTGTCAATGAAGTCACATAATAAGGCTACATAACTGAAGCAGGACCTGGTTCTTTTCCTTTCTCTATGTATCTCTTCTGGAGCCCCATATCTTTCTGCACCTTGGATAGCTTCTCGTACCCAAGCAGGTTTCCTCTTGTGAGGATTCTTTTCTTGAGGTAGATTTGTAGGTTCTTGAGGTTCTTCTACTTCTCGATTTTCTTCTGAAATTGCTTTGTTCATGAATTCTGGGTACTTTTGTTTCTTCAGATTCTTCAGCAGGTCTCTTTCTGGATTTGTTGTAAGCTGAGTCTTCGTCAAATGTTACGTCCCTGCTGATGTCGATATTCTTAAATCTGTAAGCCTTCGAGCTTTCAGAGTATCCCACAAATATACCCTTCCTTCCTGAAGGATCTAATTTTGTCCTCTTTTCTTTTGGAATGTGTATGTACACTAGACAGCCAAATATTCTGAGATGACTGACTTCTGGTTTCTTGTCGAAAAACACTTCTTCAGGTGTCTTGTTCTCGAGTACTCTATGTGGAGTACGGTTCTGTACATACACAACTGTTCTAGCAGCTTCTGCCCATAGATGCATGGGAAGAACTTGATCATGAAGCATTTCCCTTGCAACTTCCATGATCGTTCTATTCTTTCTTTCTGCAACCCCATTTTGTTGTGGATTATATGGAGTGGTCAACTCCCTCTTAATCCCCGAATCTCTGCATAATTCCTTGAATTCATTTGATGTGAATTCTCCACCATTGTCTGATCGAAAAATCTTGATCTTCTTTTCTGTGTAGTTTTCGATCAAGGCTTTGAATTCCTTGAACTAGCTGAATACTTTATCTTTGTTCTTCATGAATTATATCTATGTCTTCCTAGAAAAATCAACAATGAAAGAAACATAGTATACACACCCACTTAATGAACTGGATGACATCGGAGTGAATGATTTCCAAGATTCATTTAGCCTTGCTTTCGCTACTTGGAAATGTCTTTTTTGTGTTCTTTCCTTTTGCACATCCCTTGCATACTCCTTCATGTTTTGCTTGTATTTCTGAAAGACCTTCAACAACTTTGCTTGCAAGTGGTAGTGCCCTATAGTGCACATGTGCAAGCCTTCTATGCCAAATTTCATTTGGTTCTACCGAGTCATGAACCAAAGCTTGTTCAGGTTGGCCCTTTAATCTATATAGTCCTCCCTCTTGTTCTCCAATTACTACTGCATCGTCAATAGTCTTTTCTTTTGGCCACATAATGACTTGACCATCTATAAATGCAACTCTTATACCTTTTGAATCTAATGCAAATATGGAGAGAAGGTTCTTCTTTAGTCCTGGTACAAATAGAACATCCTTCATTTTCATAGACTTTCCAGAGTCTAATTTGTAGGAGGATTCTCCAGTACCTTTTATTGGATATTGGTAGTCATCCCCAAGTTTCACCTTGTGGGGTGATTCATGTTCTGATAGTTTCACAAATGATTCTTTGAATCCCGTCATATGTTTGGAAGCCCCACTGTCTATAATCCAATCATTGCTTCCATGTGTGATGTTTCCCGTGAGAGCAGAAATCAAAACATATTCTTCATCACTTGAAGAATCATCACTTTCTTGTTTGATTCTCTTCTTGAAAGGCTCATCATCTTCTGTAGCATGAGCATGATGTCTTTTCTTGTTTCCCTTCCTCTTGTGAGATCTATCTTTGTTTCTATGACAATCTCTTGCAAGGTGTCATCTTTTATCACATGTATAGCAAACGTACTTAGACAAATCTTTGTTAGACTTTCTAGAGTTTCTCTTCTGGTGAGAGTGCTTACCTTTGTGATGGTTTGTTCTGCTTTTCTTGGATTGTACTGTGAGATCTTGATCTTCACTTCCCATCTTTTCTTCTCGTGCTAATATTCGAGCTTCTTCTTGTGAGCATTCCTCCCACAGTCTGCTAAACTTGACTAGCTTCTTTCTGGCACAGATCCCTTGAATGAAAGAGTCCCATGCCCTAGGGAGACCATTCAAGGTGGTCATCACAATTTATGCATTCTCTACTTCTTCATCTACCGCTTCCAGTTGTTCCTTGATTTGAGAGGCCCTTGTAAAGTAAGACTGGATAGTTTCCGCATTTTGGATCTTTACATTCTTCAATTGGTTTCTCAGAGTCATCTTTCGGTTTATGTGCTTCCCTTCAAATAACTTGGTCAGGGCATCAAACATCTCTTTAGGTGTCTTTAGAGAGGATACCTGTGGTATGAGGTGATCCTTGATTGAATAAAAAATAATCCTCTCAGCCATGACCAATTTCTTATTGTGTAAGGCCTTAGCCTCATCTCCCTCTAGAATTGGAACCTCTTCATTGATGTAAGAGTCCAACTCATTTTCTTCTAGGACCAGGGAGATCCTATACTTCCAGGCTCAGAAGTTATCAACTCCCTTAAGCTTTTCATCAAGCTTGGTATAATGAGACATCTTAACATAGAACCTTAAATGGAAATACAAAAGATTTAGATCTTACTAGGTTAAGATGTCCGAACTGTATCTGGAGTTGAATTTCTATAGAGCTAGTTCAAGAGCAGATTAGGGTTTGAATTTCCTGGAGTTCTGGCCAACCAAAAACTTTGATCTTGATCTCTAAACTTCGATTTTGGGGAGGAAATCAATCTAGGCCTGGGCTCACTCAAAAATTCCACTTCTGTGGAAAGCCCTAATTTTCGGCAGTAGTGTCGGGTCAAAAACTGAAAATGCTCAGAATCAGATTCTGCTTCGACAGAAAGATGCGCCCTGGAGAGGAGAGTCAGCCCAACCTCATTTTGCTGAAAATCTATGGAGAGAGATCCAAAAAGTAGGAAGCTCTAGTTTTCGTAGATGCACAATGTCTTCTTCTCAGGTTAGCTCTGATACCATATTAGATTTTAACATTTAAGCTATATGATCTTAGGATCTTATCTGAGAGAATAACAAGCACAACAATCAAACACAAGAGACAATGAACACAAGGATTTTCCTCAGAGAAACCATAAAGGAGAAAACCTCGCAACTTTCTCAAAGATAGAATCAACACCAAAAGTAAAACCCAAAGACAGTAAGATGATCTCCCGACAGAAGTAGTCTCTCTCTCTCTTGTCCCAGCTGCTTCTCCCTCTCTCAGTTATGCACTACAACTGAGTGTGAGTGAATGAATATGAATGTATGATAAATAGAGGCTCCATCTCTATTTATATTAATTCCCGACTTGATAATAACTCACTAGGACAGACTTCTCTAGGAGAGTCTAATAACCCTAGGGCCCCACAACTGCGAGGACTTTAACCCTTGATCAATAAGAAGGGTTATACTCTATGACTTTACATGACTTGTTTACATTATTGAATCTCCCGATCGAAACATTGGGGCATGACATGACTCAATTACATTACAGATACTTCCCGAAATAAACATTGGGGTACAATACATAAGATATACAAGTGAATACATTCCGAAGTTACAAATACATCAACATTCTTTATTTCTATAAATCCACATATTTTGACTAGGTTTAACTCAGTTTGTTTTACTAGGTTTGACAAAAAAAGTTGGTAATTAATGGCAAGTTTAAATTATTAAGGTAAAATGATTGAAAATGAAAGAAAATGTGAACTTTTACTTGATTTTTTCATATTACCCTTAATGGTTCCAACCTCATCAAACTTCATACGGAGAAAGTGGAATTTCATTATCCCATTCAAAATTCAGCAAACAGAATAGTTTTCAAGATTTTAAGATTGGAGAGATTGAAACAATTGACATTTAATCAAGAATGTCAAGCCCTTTATGTGCCATGATGTTGGTGTCATTGGTTGTTGAACTCCTTTATCGTGGCTTTAGCAAAAATGTACCCTTTACTCAAGCAAAATCATTGATTAAGCATGTTGAGCTTTTTCTATAATATTTTAAGGCCTGGATTAAGTAGTTTCATCAAAATTGGATGGTGTTGATTATTTACCATTACCATTAATTGTTTCAAGATATTTGAAAGTGGTTCCAACTTCATTGAACCTCATACGGAGAAAATTGAATTTCACATCCCATTTAAAATTCTGCAGCAGACTGAATAGTTTTCAAGATTTCAGGATTTGTGAGATTGCAACATTTCCAATGGATTCTATCATGTATCAACTATCAAGGTATGCAATCAAAATTTAATCAAGAACACCAAGCTATTATATACCCCGATGTTGGTGTCATTGATTGTTGAACTCCTTTATCATGGCCTTAACAAAAATGTACCCTGTACTCAACCAAAATAATTGATCAGGCATGTTGATATTTAAGGCATGGATTAAGCAGTTTCATCAAAATTAGATGATGTTAACTAATGCCTCTGAAGAATCCATGAAGAGGATGAGGAGCCCAAGGGTGATACCAATAATGAAGATCCCATTAACGACGAAACATTACTTGTCATTTAAATGTTCTTTGCTAGTTTATTAATAAAGCTTTCTTTCAAAGTTTCACTATAATATGTTATTTATAAAATGACACCATATGCATATTTTATATATGTCACATGCCCCAATTTTGCAAAATAATATTATCTTATTTGATTTTATTTCAAGACATTATGTTAAATTTTATGCTAAGTTGTAATTGATGACTCAGCAGAGTCAAGGATGCTGAATGTAATTATGAATATTTAATTATAAATAAATAAAAGTGGAGACAACAGCTTGGGAGAGCTGTTAAATAGAGTGTTACTGGTCAAGTGGTGGAGGAGACTGGATGGAGAGAAAATAGACAAGTGGCAGCATGCTCAAACACTTCCAATGTTGCAGGTGGCAACCTCCCTACATTTGAGGTCATGATCCCCCAAGAAAGTGGGATCAGAGCAGGTGGCTCAATTAATGACAACTAACCCAAAAAGACCTAGGCAATATTAATAAAAAGCCCATTGAAGAGAGCTGAGGCTGCTCATTCCAAGAGGAGAATCATTCAGGTGAATGTACTTCAAAGGATTTCATTGGGAAGGGAATTTGTGGAAGGTGTTTGAGCAGTAAACTGCAGGAAGTGATCTAGTACAGATTTTCAGCTGAAAGATCTTGCTGCTGAGTGTAGAGTTAGTACTGAGTCATTGGACTAGTATTTTGTTACTTACTCCACCAGTTCTCGGCCAAGGAGACCAGGAGCAGGCTCGGGGGTCCTGAGAAGTTGTTGTTTGAGCGCTCTCTAGGAGTTGGTAGGGAGGAACGGCCTCCCAATGTTGTTGTCATCCAGCTTTAAACAGGTTCTACAGTCTTTATTTACTGTGTTTAAAGTTTATATATGAGAATGAATGAATAATGAATGATTTATATGTTATGTAGTGAACTGTTAAAGCTTGAAATCTCTTAGTTCTTTGAATGTTGAATCTGTATTTTGATGAGAAAATAATCCTACCTGTGTTTTTCCCCATCTGGAATAAACCAGACCGTACTCTAGCACAGGTAGTGTGTTTAAAAATGGATGAAGATTTGATAGGAATATGAAATGAATAGAGTTACTTATGTTTTTCAGAGAGTTTGAAATCTTTTCTTTCTGTAGATAGTTTCTTCCAGAAAATAATATTAATCTGCCTAGTTAGGTTATTGTCAAAACCAGACTGTGTATTAAGAATGATAGAAAAAAAAATTGTCATATTACTTTACTGATAGCAATGTGTTCAAGTAGGTAAGTTATCCTTTTACACAGTATTTTCTTTTACAAACTATACATCTAACCTAGAATAGAAGAAATAGAAATGTCACAGTTATAATGCTTATTTATTTATGTTGAGCAAAGGTTTAAATATGGTTCTATTAGTTTATATCATTTCCTAATATTAACAGCTAATTTAACCTGCAACTAATTGAACCCTAAGTAAGGATTAGTAACCTATGCGTAAGGTATTATTAACAAGGAACTGTTCTTAAACTCTTACAGACAAGTTATATGTAAAGGAGTAATGACAGGTTTGAAAATCCTTATTTCTTTCACCAAGCTTACAAAAATAATCCTATTGAATAAACTAAACTATTATAGATTGTTCTCAATCTTTATTAATAAAATATATATGCAAATATAAACTTAAGAGATTATAGTATTCACAGATAATATTATTATTAACACAAATAATATTATTATTAACATAAACAATATTGTTTATAAATCAAAAGAAATTCTTTTACAAACTGGAGGAATCTTTAAAAAAAAAGAACAAAGATTATTTCCATAAACCCTAACCTGGAATTCCTCAAGCCTTTAAAATAATTCTAAACTCTTTTGATAGTAATCGAACTTAACGAAATAACAATACAAAAATCATTATTATCAAAGTTAAATAGGGTAAAAACCCTAGCTCATATTTATGAACAGAAATCTACTAGTATTCTTTATATACTATAGTAACTTAGGATAAACAATAAGACTAGTTCTTTCTAACCATTAAAAGAACAAATTAAGTTCATTACATAGATATAAATTACAATAATGAACAACATATACAAAATGTATATATTTTTTTTCTCAATGTGGTTCACGCGTCGGCTTGACCGACGGGCTACGTCCACGGAAATAAATCAGGCGGGCCCACCCGAAGGGGCTTCACACCTTCGGCACACTTCATGCCTAACCCCAATAGCGTCAATGAGGATTGAACCCGTGACCTCTATACCGAGAGGCATAGCGACAGGTGCTCAACCAATTGAGCTAACTCTTGGGGTTTATACTAAATGTATACTTATAAAAAGAACTGTTCCTTTTTATTTTTTTTACAAACAGGGTGTATCTGTAAAAGCGAAAGATAAGGTTAAAACCCTTATATTTATTACAATTACAAATTTCAATACATTGAAGTCATAAACCAAATTAATTGGATTATGTAACCATTACATAACTAGGTTATTATAAATTAGTTACAGTCCTTTAAGGACAAACAAAAAGACATTAGTAATTATTATAAACTAGAATTTCCACAACACATTGTAATATTAGTTAATAGTCAAACCAAATAAGTAATAGAAATTGTAAAAAAAATTAAGTAGAATAATTTGTTCTAAAATGAGGGTTTCCACAGGATAAACCCTAGCTCGTAACTCTGAGTAAAAACGAGCAAGAACTATAACTAAACTATGACTGTAAGTATCAGTCTTAAAAACATTAATTATAAACTTTTACAGAGTACTTTAAAACAGAGTACACAACTTCATCTATGGTCGAGAAGAATAAAAACCAGGAGTACACAGAGCATGATGTTAAGCATACGATAAATCAAGACAAGCTTGAAGACAAAACTGTCTTTACAAGAGAGCCATTGTTTAAATTTTAAACAAGACGTAAGCTAAACATCAAACGAAACTATTTTTTTTCATTGCTCAGTTTAAAACCGAGTCTATCCATCGACTAGCGAGGGTTTGAAACTGGGTAGATCAACAAACGACCTGTAAAAGGAACCACATAACTTATGGCGAGCTGAAGAAGGCATCCCCAAACCCCGGGTGATTCTAAATGACCACCCTGTGACAATTAAGGTAAAAACCAACA
Organism: Pseudotsuga menziesii; assembly: GCA_001517045.1. Lineage (NCBI taxonomy): Eukaryota > Viridiplantae > Streptophyta > Pinopsida > Pinales > Pinaceae > Pseudotsuga > Pseudotsuga menziesii. Next base: position 67,927 of record LPNX010728208.1, read on the forward strand.
CATGAACCACAGGGATTACTTGCATTAAGCCACAAGCCACGACATTCGCAGGTTGTCTGCATACTTCCTCCACCGTGAATGTACATAGTCGCGAGCCCACTGCAAGGAGATTCAAAGACTGAGGTCAGAAGTGAAATAACTCAAGATTTGTTTTATACTATCGTAACAACATATACACCTGCTGCAAGTTAAATAAACACTAAAACAAATTTTTACCTATGATTTGAAACGTCGAACAACCTAGTGGATTTACGGTCACCAGTGGACTTTGCAAATTACAGACCCAACAACCTGTAAAGACTGAACCTCATGCAACAACAAACCAAGGGAAACGATAGAATAAACAAAGCTTGCAGAGTGAGAACTCACAGCCACTAAGAATGGTTTTAAAACCAAACACCGGAGGTAAAGGCAACGCTAACCCAAGACTTGAGACAACTGGAGCAGAAGAGGACTGACTGCCGCCATGAAAGCCAAGCAGAGCAGCCTCAAGGGCCAGCGTGAACTGCGGAAGAGAAATGAAAATGGTTAAGGTTACGAAGGTTTTTATATCTTCCACGCTTGGCCAAGAGAATACCATGTGGTCACGTTAAATCAAACCATGCAGTGGATCGTTTTCTATAGTCGCCTGCATACATATTAACCAATTATTTAATCATTGAATCACGATGCATAAACTATATCATCAACCAAATTATTGCCTTGTAAATCGATCACACCATTCATCATATCATATGCTAGATTGGTGATAGAATATCAACGATATGATTTACGTTGACCTAGCAAGAAGTGACACCTTTAAACTTTGGTTAATGCCGAAATCGTTCATGCATAGAACTCACTCTATCCATTAACCTTATGACTACTATATTGTAACATCACTAATATAATATGGATGTTAGTAATCCCTTTCTTTAAACATCGACCTTGATATGGATAGAAGTCTTTATCATATAGAAGAGCTCAAGTTAACCACTGAACACCTATAACTTTCTTATGTAGAAACAATATAGTTTATACATGGTTAATATTTTGTAAAAACGACCTTTCAAGTTGTAACATTTATAAGTGGCACTACGTAGTTTGTGTAGAATCATAAACTCTTTTTAAAACTTGTTTATGACCTTGAACTAATTACAGACTTGAGTGTCTATTAAACAAAATGGATTATGCATGTTTATAAGACATATAGGAACCAATAAATCAAATGATAACGAAACTAAGAAGTTGACAAAGTGTTTTGTAAAGACACTTTTATGAAATTATTTTACATAGTTCAAAGTGATGAAACTTTGATGGATTTTGGTTGTGACTCAACTTGGTATTTACTAATGATTCACCATGTCTATTGGTTAGTAAAGTGGTTATAGAATTATACAAAATAACTAGAAAGTCGATCTGTTTTGAAAGCATCAATCACAGAAAAATTGTTTGTAGACAGTAATCTAATACAAGAGAAGTATCATAGAAAATTAAGAAATTTAATAGGAATGATCATACTTTAGTACATAATTATTAGAACCACATGGTTCGACATGAAGTTAAGAAGTATAGACAAACATTGATTTCATGTGAGAAAGCATTATGGTTTATTTTTGTTTTTAGCACAAATCAAACTTTTAATGACAAGAAGGTTAAAGGCTGTAAGTTTCATCGCAGAAGCGAAATATTGAACAGTTGTTACACAGATAAGATAATATATTATTGTTTACATACTGACAAAAAAACCTTTATAACATTGCAAGTTATACACACTAAAGTAGAAGTACTTTGTAAATGAGATTATAATTTTAGAGCCGCAAACATATCTTACTGTCGCTACGTACTTCTGAACTTTATTACAAGTAAAACTGAAGGAAGCCAAATGGTTTTACCTCACGGAAGTTGTTTGAAAACTTAGCAGCTTAATTACTAAGCTTTATAATTGCAAATAAAACACTGCTGGATACTTTAAGAATTTTTAAAACGTTACTCGTTCGATTATACTTGTAAACCTGTAAGAACCAGTAATATTTTGCGTTATCATAATTGCTAAGTAAGCCTCGAATTCAAAAGTTAGATTCCACTTACTTGACATGAAGAGACTCATCAGTAAACTGAAATTAAACAATACGCAAGTAAACCTTATTCTTGTTACAAAAATGAACTGTTGAGTTAACATAATTGAGATTTAGTAAAACTAATTATTTAACTGTTTCTTTTATTGCTAACCTTTTGCTGTTATTAAACCGCAGGTTTTAGCATTTGTTGTTATCTCAAAATTTTAATTTTTTATGAAAATTTGGGGTTTTGACATATGGTATCAGAGCACAAGGTTTAAACACTAGGCATTGATGAAACCCAACTAGCTTTCATGAAACAGTAAATTAAATTATTATGCTGACGTACATTATTTTAAATGTTATTCAACAGAGAATTGTTTTCCGAAGTTTAACACGCAGGTATGGAAAGGATGGAAGAGTATGCAGAGGAGGAGTCTCCAGCTACTGAAACATGAAATTTACCAAGAGATCCTATACCAGAGGATTTAACTACCAATTCCTCAGAGTTGTTACAAACTGTAAACGACTTAAAAAATGAAATGGAGTCTGTAAAGCGAGAAAATGAAAGGATTCTGAGGGCTCAAGAAGAGCTGAATCAGATCCTAACTGAAAGGTTTCAAATTGAGGGTAGGGGTAGAAGATCGGAATCAGAAGATGCTAGTCATCAACGTAAATTTAAAAAGATGAAACATACTAAAACTGAAAGTAGTTCGTCTTCTGAAGTTTTTGGTGAACAACGAAATTGCCATACTACTAGTGACAGTAGTGATGATAATCTGTACATTAAAAAGAGGAAATACAAACCTTACAAGGAAATTTCCAGGGAATTCAAAAAGATAAAATCACCAACCTTTAATGGAGAGATTGAGAAGGGGGAGAAAGTTGAATCCTGGTTATCTGGGATGAAGAAGTACTTCCAAATATATAACTATTCAAACCGATTAAAGGCTAAAATGACTATATATAACCTCTCAGGAAATGTTGACATTTGGTGGCAAGACTTGAAAAGATTTAAGGGTATAAAAGAAAAAGATGTTAACTGGAGTACCTTTAAGAGGTATTGCAAAAATAAATTCCTGTCTGAGCAGTATTATGAGGAGAGAGCCAAAGAGTTTTATGAGCTGAAGTTAGGATCAATGACAATGAAGGATCTGAACAACAAGTTCTTAAGTCTACTTAGGTATGTACCATACCTTGTAGATAAGAAACCAAAGGTACACTGATTTCTTAGTTGTCTACCTTATCATATTAAAGATAGAATTGAATATGATAACCCAAAAACCTTGGAGGAAACTATGAGAAAAACTAACTTCTGTTTTGAGCAGAATTGAAAGAAAGAAGGCTTGGCCAACTGGAAAGCTAAGAAAAATAATAATTAATTTGAACAAAAGAAGAAGGATTTTGTGCCTAACAGAAATTTCAAAAACAATAAGGCCAAACATTATCCTAATAACAAAAATTTCCAAGGAAATAGGAACAATACACCTAACAATTAGAATAATTCTAAAGGTAAGGAATTTGCAAATAATCATGGAAACTTTACCAAGAACTTTGAGCGCAAAGAGCCTATCAAGGGTTGGGAGTGTAATGGCCCACACTATGCTTCAGTTTGTCCAAACCGGAAGAAGACTGTTAGCAATATTCATACCATACAGGAAGAGATGACCATTGAGGAACTATCAAGGAGCATGCCTAGAATCAACGCAGCCTTGGAGAACCGACAAGTTGAATATCAGACTTCCATGGTGGAAGTAGAAGGTATGATAAATCAGACCCCTGTAACTATTTTGATTGATCCAGGAGCGAGTCTCAGTTATAAGTTTGAGAATTCATGGTTAGTTCAATTAGCCACTGGTGCTAAAAGAAAAGTAACTTGTTTTGTGAAAAAATGTGCATTAGTTATGGATGATTTTGAAACTGTTGTTAAAATTAATGTTTTGCCTCTTGGTTCTTATAATTTGCCGATTGGTATGGACTGGTAATTCTAAACTGTTATGATAAAACTTTCACATGCGTAAACAGTGATGAAAAACCAGTAAGTGTTAAAGGAATTCCTAGAAAAACTATTGTAAGGAAGATTTATGCTTTACAACTTAAAAGAGCTGTTAGAAAGGGATGTAAAGCTTATGCAGTAACACTTACGGATGAGGAAAGTCTAATTAAAACAGATAAGTTAAAAGTGGAAGACATACCCGTCTTAAAAGAATATGTTGATGTATTCCCAGAATAAATTTGAGGATTACCTCCAAAAAGGGATTTGGATTTCACCATTGAACTGGTACCGGGTGCTGTACCTAGCTCAAAGGCCCCATATCGAATGAACATATTGGAACTTAATGATTAAAAATCTCAATTAAAAGAATTAATTGATAAAAAATATATTCGACCAAGTATGTCTCCCTGGGGGGCACCTGTCATCTTTGTCAAGAAGAAGGACGAAACTATGCGACTTTACATAGATTATCGTCCGTTAAACAAGATGACCATCAAAAATCGATATCCGCTGCCCCGCATAGATGATCTGTTTGATCAACTACGTGGAGCCACGGTGTTTTCGAAAATAGATTTAAGGTCTGGATATCATTAAGTGAGGATTAAATATGAAGACATCTTTAAGACAACTTTTAGAACAAGACAAGATATGGTCATTACGAATTTGTCGTAATGCCATTTGGGCTTACCAATGCCCCAACTGTCTTCATGTGTTTAATGAACAACGTGATGCATAAATATTTAGGTAAGTTTGCTGTTGTGTTTATCGACGACATTCTAATCTATTAAAAAACTGAAGAAGAACATAAAGAACATCTAAAAATTGTTTTGTAAGAGTTGCGAAAACATCAACTCTTCGCAAAGTTTAGTAAATGTGATTTCTTCAAGAATAAGTATTTAGGTCATGTGGTGACCAAGGAAGGAATTTCCGTAGATCCTGAAAATATACGGCCAATCGAAGATTTGCCAGTTCCTAAGGATGTAATGGATGTTTGATCTTTCATGGGCATTACCGGTTACTACCGGAGGTTCATTGAAGGTTTTTCGAGGATAGCAAATCCGATAACTTCCTTGCAGAAGAAATGAAAGAAGTTCGAATGGAATCAGAAATGTGAAGAAAGCTTTAAAAAGTTAAAAACTTTATTAACCAGTGCACCTATTTTAAGAATAGCAGATCCTAATAAAGAATTTGTAGTGTGCACTGACGCCTGTAATGATGGCTTAGGTGGTGTTCTGACTCAAGAAGGACATGTTATTGCCTATGAGTCTAGAAAGTTAAAAGTTCATGAAAAGAATTATGCAACATATGATCTGGAATTAGCAGCTGTAATACACGCCTTAAAGATGTGGCGACATCACCTAATTGGCAGAAAATTTGTTTTAATGACTATCAATAAAGAAATTGAAGTTTCTTTTAGATCAACCAAATTTAAATGCCAAACAAGCTAGATGGTTAGTTTTTTTAAGCGAGTATGATTTTGAAATCCAGCATATAAAAGGTAAAGAAAATAAAGTTGCTGATGCATTAAGTAGGAACGTAAAGTTGAATTTTGCAACAGCTATCAGCACCTATGTTTCAGACTTAGATGAACAACATAAAGAAGGAATAGAACAAGATACAATTTACGAGAATTTGCAAGCTAAAGCTAAAGAAAATCCAACAGAAAACCTAATTAAATGTTATAGTTTAAATTTAAAAGATTTTTTACTGTATAAAGATAGAATGTATGTACCTAACGTACATAAAGTTAAGCTGTTAGTTCTGGATGAAATACATAAAACACCATATTTAGGTCATCTAGGTTATCAAAAGCTATAACCATGTTAAGAAAATGATATTTCTGGCCAAATATGAAAACTGAAGTAGCAGAATATATTGCCAGGTGTTTTGAATGTCAACAGGTAAAAACTGAACATCAACACCCAGCTGGTTTGCTTCAGCCTTTACCCATTCCTAGCTGGAAATGGGAAATAATTACTCTAGATTTTATTACTAGACTGTCTAAAAATCAAAATCAGAATGATTCTATCATGGTAGTAGTTGATAAGTTAAGCAAAGCAGCTCACTTTATACCTGTTAAAACTATTTACAAAGCTGCAAACATAGCTGATATTTTTTTAAAACAGATTTTTCGATTACATGGTGTGCCAAAAGTCATAATCTCAGACACAAATCCTAAGTTTACAGGAAACTTTTGGTAGTCTTTGTTTAAAGGGTTAAACACCACATTAAATTTTAGTGCTTATTTTCATCCTCAAACAGATGGACAAACTGAAAGGGTAAACCAAGTATTAGAAGATCTATTAAGAATGCATGTGAAAGACCAGCCTGGTAAATGGGAGGACTATTTACATCTAGTAGAATTTGCTTATAATAATAATTATCAGACATCAGCCAGATTTAGTCATTTTGAAATTTTATATGGACAGAAATGTAATACTCCTATCTCTTGAAGTAATCCAGTAGATAGATTGGTAATAGGTCCAGAACTGTTAAAAGAAATGAAAGAAATTGTAAAACAAATACAGGGAAATTTGAAAGTGGCATAGGATTGACAGAAAATTTAAGCAGACATAAAAAGAACTTCAAAGGAGTTTCAGGTGGGTGAACATGTGTTCATTAAGGTAAGGCCAAAAAAGAGCTCTCTAAGATTGGGGAGTTGTGCAAAATTGACACCACGTTACTATGGCCCATTTGAAATTTTGTCTAGGATTGGACAAGTAGCTTATCAATTAGCATTACCACCTAATTTAAGAGTACATAATTTTTTCACATTTCCGTTTTAAAGAAATATGTTCATGATGCTACTCATGTTGTTAACTGGAATGTTGTACAGGTGGAACCAAAAGGAGAATTTCTGGTGGAACCGGACTGTATCCTCGGGAGGAGGGAAATTACACTTTGGAACCGCACCATTGGATAGGTGAATGTGCAATGGAAGCACCTTAGTCTAGAGGAAGCCACCTAGGAATTGGAAAGTAAAATGCGAGATGCATATCCAATTCTGTTCCAGGGGAATTATGAGGATGAAGAATAAATATTATCGAGGATGATATTATATTCTAAGGGGGTGTGTATGTCACATGCCCCAATTTTGCAAAATAATATTATCTTATTTGATTTTATTTCAAGACATTATGTTAAATTTTATGCTAAGTTGTAATTGATAACTCAGCAGAGTCAATGATGTTGAATGTAATTATGAATATTTAATTATAAATAAATAAAAGTGGAGACAATAACTTGGGAGAGCTGTTAAAAAGAGTGTCACTAGTCAAGTGGTGGAGGAGACTGAGTGGAGAGCAAATAGACAAGTGGCAGCATCCTCAAACACTTCCAATGTTGCAGGTGACAATTTCCCTACATTTGGGGTCATGATCTCCCAATAAAGTGGGATCAGAGCAGGTGGCTTAATTAATGACAACTAAACCAAAAAGACCTAGACAATCTTAATAAAAAGCCCATTGAAGAGAGCTAAGGCTGCTCATTCCAAAAGGAGGATCATTCAGGTGAATGTACTTCAATGGATTTCATTGAGAAGGGAATTTGTGGAAGGTGTTTGAGGGGTAAACTGCAAGAAGTGATATAGTACAACTTTTCAGCTGAAAGATCTTGCTGTTGAGTGCAAAGTTAGTACTGAGTCATTGGACTAGTATTTTGTTGCTTACTCCACCAGTTCTCAGCCAAGGAGACCAGGAACAGGCTTGAGGGTCCTGAGAAGTCGCTGTTTGAGCGCTCTCTAGGAGTTGGTAGGGAGGAACGGTCTCCCAACGCTGTTGTCATCCAGCTTTAAACATGTTCTACAGTCTTTATTTATTGTGTTTAAAGTTAGATTTGAGAATGAATGATTTATAAGTTATGTAGTGAACTGTTAAAGCTTGAAATCTCTTATTTGTTCGAATGCTGAATCTGTATTTGGATGAAAAAATAATCATACCTATGTTTTTCTCCGTCTGGAATAAACCAGACCGTACTCTAGTACAGATAGTGTGTTTGAAAATGGATGAAGATATGATAGGAATCTGAAATGAATAGAGTTACTTATGTTTTTCAAAGAGTTTGAAATCTTTTCTTTCTGTAGATAGTTGCTTTCAGAAAAGAATATTAATCTGCTTAGTTAAGTTATTTTCAAAACCAGACTGTGTATTAAGAATGATAGAAAAAAAAATTGTCATATTACTTTACTGATAGCAATGTGTTCAAGTAGGTAAGTTATCTTTTTACACAGTATTTTCTTTTACAAACTATACATCTAACTTGAAATAGAAGAAATAGAAATGTCACAGTTATAATGCTTATTTATTTATGTTAAGTAAGGGTTTAAATATGGTTATGTTAGTTTATATCATTTCCTAATATTAACAACTAATTTAACCTGCAACTATTTGAACTCTAAGTAACGATTAGTAACCTATGCTTAAGGTATTATTAACAGGGAACTGTTCTTAAACTCTTACAGACAAGTTATATGTAAAGGAGTAATGACGGGTTTGATAATCTTTATTTCTTTCACCAAGTTTCATAAATAATCCTATTGAATAAACTAAACTATTATAGACTGTTCTCAGCCTTTATTAATAAAATATATATGCAAATATAAACTTAAGAGTTTATAGTATTCACAGATAATATTATTATTAACACAAATAATATTATTATTAACATAAACAATATTGTTTATAAATCAAAAGAAATTCTTTTACAAACTAGATGAATCTTTAAAAAAAAGAACAAAGATTATTTCCATAAACCCTAACCTGGAATTCCTCAAGCCTTTAAAATAATTTTAAACTCTTTTGATAGTAATCGAACTTAACGAAATAACAATACAAAAATCATTATTATCAAAGTTAAATAGGGTAAAAACCCTAGCTCATATTTCTGAGCAGAAATCTACCAGTATTCTTTATATACTATAGTAACCTAGGATAAACAATAAGATTAGTTCTTTCTAACCATTAAAAGAACAAATTAATTTCATTACACAGAGATAAAATACAATAATGAACAACAGATACAAAATGTATACTTATAAATAGAACTGTTCCTTTTTATTTTTTTTACAAACAGGGTGTATCTGTAAAAGCGAAAGACATGCTTAAAATCCTTATATTTATTACAATTACAAATGTCAATACATTGAAGTCATAAACCAAATTAATTGGATTATGTAACCATTACATAATTAAAGTCCTTTAAGGACAAACAAAAAGACATTAGTAATTATTATAAACTAGAATTTCCACAACACATTGTAATATTAGTTAATAGTCAAACTAAATAAGTAATAGAAATTGTAAAAAAATTCAAGTAGAATAATTTGTTCTAAAACGAGGGTTTCCACAGGATAAACTCTAGCTCGTAACTCTGAGCAAAAACAAGCAAGAATTATAACTAAACTATGACTGTAAGTATCAGTCTTAAAAACATTAATTATAAACTTTTACAGAGTACTTTAAAACAAAGTATAAAACTTCATCTACAGTCGAGAAGGATAAAAACCAGGAGTACACAGAGCATGATGTTAAGCATACGATAAATCGAGACAAGCTTGAATACCGAATTGTCTTTACAGGAGAGCCATTGTTTAAATTTTAAACAAGCCGTAAGCTAAACATCAAACGAAACTATTTTTTTCATTGCTCAGTTTAAAACCGAGTCTACCCATCGACTAGCGAGGGTTTGAAACTGGGTAAATCAACAAACGACTTGTAAAAGGAACTACATAACTTATGGCGAGCCGGGAAAGGTTTCCCCAAACCCTGGGTGATTCTAAATGACCATCCTGTTACAAATAGGGTAAAACCCAACACATGAACCACAGGGCTTACCCGCATTAAGCCACAAGCCACGACATTTGCAGGCTGTTTGCATACTTCCTCCACCGTGAATGTACATAGTGGCGAGCCCACTGCAAGGAGATTCAAAGACTGAGGTCAGAAGTGAAATTACTCAAGATTTATTTTATATTATCGTAACAACATATACACCTGCTGCAAGTTAAATAAAGGCTAAAACAAAATTTTACCTGTGATTTGAAACTTCGAACAGCCTAGTGGATTTACGGTCACCAGCAGACTTTGCAAATTATAGACCCAACAGCCTGTAAAGACTGAACCTCATAGAACAACAAGCCAAGGGCAATGATAGAATCAACCAAGCTTGCAGAGTGAGAACTCACAGCCACTAAGAATGGCTTTAAAACCAAACACCGGAGGTAAAGGCAATGCTAACCCAAGACTTGAGACAACTGGAGTAGAAGAGGACTGACGGCCGCCATGAAAGCCAAGCAGAGCAGCCTCAAGGGCTAGCGTGAACTGCGGAGGAGAAATGAAAAGGGTTAAGGTTACAAAGGTTCTTATATCTTTCACGCTTTGCCAGGAGAAGACCACGTGGTCACGTTAAATCAAACCATGCAATGGATCGTTTTATATAGTCGCCTGCATACATATTAACCAATTATTTAATCATTGAATCATGATGCATAAACTATATCATCAACCAAATTATTGCCTTGTAAATCAATCACACCGTTCATCATATCATATGCTAGATTGATGATAGAATATCAATGATATGATTTACGTTGAGCTAGCAAGAAGTGACACCTTTAAACTTTGGTTAATGCCGAAATAGTTCATGCATAGAACTCACTCTATCCATTAACCTTATGACTACTATATTGTAACATCACTAATATAATATGGATGTTAGTAATCCCTTTCTTTAAACATCGACCTTGATATGGATAGAAGTCTTTATCATATAGAAGAGCTCAAGTTAACCACCGAACACCTATAGCTTTCTTATGTAGAAACAATATAGTTTATTCATGGTTAATCTTTTGTAAAAATGACCTTTCAAGTTGTAACATTTATAAGTGGCACTACGTAGTTTATGTAGAATCATAAACTCTTTTTAAAACTTGTTTATGACCTTGAACTAATTATAGACTTGAGTGTCTATTAAACAAAATGGATTATGCATGTTTATAAGACATATAGGAACTAATAAATCAAATGGTAACAAAACTAAGAAGTTGACAAAGTGTTTTGTAAAGACACTTTTATGAAATTTTTTTACATAGTTCAAAGCGACGAAACTTTGATGGATTTTGGTTGTGACTCAACTTGGTATTTACTAATGATTCACCATGTCTATTGGTTAGTAAAGTGGTTATAAAATTATACAAAATAACTAGAAAGTCGACCTGTTTCGAAAGCATTAATCACAGAAAAACTATTTGTAGACAGTAATTTAATACAAAAGAAGTATCATAAAAAATTAAGAAATTTAATAGGAATCATCATACTTGAGTCCAAAATTATTAGAACCACATGGTTCGACATGAAGTTAAGAAGTATAGACAAACATTGATTTCATGTGAGAAAGCATTATGATTTATTTTTGTTGTTAGCACAAATCAAACTTTTAATGGCAAGAAGGTTAAAGGCTGTAAGTTTCATCGCAGAAGTGAAATGTTGAATAGTTGTTACACAGATAAGATAATATATTATTGTTTACATACTGACAAAACAACCTTTATAACATTGCAAGTTATACACACTAAAGTAGAAGTACTTTGTAATTGAGATTATAATTTTAGAGCCGCAAACATATCTTACTGTCGCTACGTACTTCTGAACTTTATTACAAGTAAAACTGAATGAAGCCAAATGGTTTTACCTCACGGAAGTTGTTTGAAAACTTAGCAGCTTAATTACTAAGCTTTATAATTGCAAATAAAACATTGCTGGATATTTTAAGAATTTTTAAAACGTTACTCATTCGATCATACCTGTAAACCTGTAAGAACCAATAATCTTCTGTGTTAGCACAATTGCTAAGTAAGCCCCGGATTCAAAAGTTAGATTCCACCTACTTGACATGAAGAGACTCATCAGTAAACTGAAATTAAACAATACGCAAGTAAACCTTATTCTTGTTATAAAAATGAACTGTTGAGTTAACATAATTGAGATTTAGTAAAACTAATTACTTGATTGTTTCTTTTATTGCTAACCTTTAGCTATTAGTAAACAGCAGGTCTTAGCATTTGTTGTTATTTCAAAATTTTAATTTTTTTGTGAAAATTTGAGGTTTTGACAATATATATCACATTCCCTGGTTTTTAAATTTTTGAGAGGTCATGTTTCCAAGCGTTTCCATTTCAAAAGCTCGAACCAATTTCCCTATCCCTACCGTGTAACTTGGCTATTCACCTCATCCCATAGATATGAGGTCTATGAGGTCGTCAATTTTTCACTTGTCCCGCAAGAACCCACAGTGAGCTAATTCTTCAATAGAGAGGACATTTCCTTTTCCAGGGATTGCAACTATGCACCATGTATTGCACGTCCTCACATTTCAACGAGCAATCTTCAAACGAATTCCATCACATTTCAACCAGCAATCTCGAAAGGAATTCAATTTTTATGGCGATGTGCCAAAGCAGCTTTTCCTCTATGACTTCAATAATTCCATGTATTGCACGTCTTCACATTTCAACGAGCAATCGTCAGAGGAATTCCATCACATTTCAATGAGCAATCTCCAAAGGAATTCCATTTTTATGGCGATGTGCCAAAGCAACTTTTCCTCTATGACTTCAATAATTTTTAAAATTTGGTAAAAGATCAAAGAGTATGTCCCTGCTGCCAACTCAAGAGTGATTGTCAACTTGGCCCAAACCAGTGACCTATTCCTCACAAGCACTCAGAACAGTACTTTTGCCTACTAATGTGCCAAAGCAACTTTACTCCTCACAAAGCACTCAGGACAGTCCTTGTTGCAACTCATTAACGGTTATCAATTTGGCTCAAACAGGTGACCTACACCTCACAAGCACTCAGGACAGTCCTTTTGCCTGTCGTGGTAGTAGCTATCAAGTATCAACAAATGTAACTTTAGCATATTGGAAGATAAAAATCTGTGATCATCTTATGTTTAAGGTCAAAATTTTCGATGCATCTAACAATTTAAAATATAAAACATATAGTATAGCTAGCCTACCTTTCATTAACAAATGCAACTTAGGCTTACCGAAAATAAATTCTGAGATCGTCTGGATCTCCCAATGAATATCATTTTTAGTTTTCATGCAAAGTGGAGGTTATGGAAATGTTTCAAAATTAAATGCTTGCATCAAATTTTAGTGTGCAGCGAATTAACATTCCAGTTGATGAACTCTTTCATGTTAAGACATTTTTCACATCCCCTAACACACTCATTGTCATATGACATATCCATTATCTTATAGATTCAAAAATTTTAGTATCCCACTTTTCAACCCTGTGCATCAGCTTTCTGGTCCTCATAAAATATGCAAACAAAAATTAGCTAGAAATGCTACAACTGCATTATATCTGTATCCATTAGATCTGTATTCATGTTGGACAAGTGCATGGAAAAACAAAAAATTACAAGAACATCATTCTAAGTCTGGAAATCATAGCGTCTATTCACATAATTGCTCCACTTTTAGTATTTAGGTGGTATAGTTCTCCCTTGATTACAATCTTAATGATCTCCCTTTAAGTCAAAGGTAGTGAGCTTCCTGTTCGACCCAAACAATCTAACGACCTTAAGGCATTACAGGTTATATGTCAACCTAAATGGAGAATGCTTACTGGATCAGAACATGTTCATGAGTTTAATTCAATTGGGGATTGCTCATTCTTGTGCATTTGTCTTCCAACTCAATGATCTTAACAGGGATTAACCGAAAATTGAAATACTCATTGAAGAGTAACCACATTAGCAACAACACATATTCCATAGTACCAAATTTGCCATGATTGAGAAGCTGAGAGGCGCCGCTGTTGGTCTCATAACTTTCTGATCCTAACAGGGCAATTGTCTATGGGACGAGGATGAGGCAAATATCTCAGCTGGCAATCAGGTGTTAGACGCTCTACTCTGCACACCCATCAACAAACCAGAAATGTAAATAAAAACTCATGACATTATTCAAGCAGTAAGCAAATCAATCTCTTCAATATTTTCAGCAAGCTCAACAATAAAAACCCCAGCATTTTTTACTGGGTTCATTTAATTTGATTTTGCCATTCAGGAACCAACTGAAAGAAGAAAACAAGATGGATTTGGTTTCTTTTACTTCACTTATTATAATGGTATCCTTGTACTTTAGGCCCTAGGGTTGTCCGGTTGTCCTCCTGCTACATCTATTCAGAATGAAAGAAACGTTGACAGGATGAGAACAGAACATCACTTACTCATAGTGAAGAAGCATGTAATGGAGGAAAACAGAGATTTCCATCTTTGCTAGCTCGTTGCCTGGACACTCTCTGCTTCCTCCTCCAAAGGGGATGAACGTTCCTGCTTTGGGAATAAAATTCTGAGGACAGTTGGAAGGAACAACATTGTCAAACGTTAGTGTGGGAAACTGGCATCTGCCAGGTCCAACTTTGCTCAAGCAGAAAGGAGTGAAATTATCAAAAACACGCAAATAGCAAGGGGTTGGTCAAATTTACATTCCATCTTTCTGGTTCAAACTTCATTGGATCATGATAAACAAGAGGGTCGAGGTGTACATTTCTCAGCCATACTTGTGTCTTCCAACCCTTTGGAATCGTAAAACCTGGACTAAGAGCATTCTAGTGTAAGAATTTTCAAGTTGGCAAACATATGACACAATCTAATATCATGTAAGGCCTTATTTTCCAAGGTTGGAGAAAGACTAAGTGGCATACCACTGAATACAACATCATCTACAGCCTCTCTGAAAACCATGGGCGAAATGTTCACTAACCGGAGGCTTTCGTCAATGACCTACATAAAATACCATTAAAATTCTTAAAAAAAATGCTTGGTTTTAATAGCCGCTTTAGTCCAAATATCCATTCAATGATAACGCATTTTGAAAACCCTTACCTTCCGAAGGTAATGCATTTCTCTAAGCTCTGAGAACTTCATGTGACTTTGTCTCTCTATCCTTCTCTTCACAATATTCTCCTGCTCAGCCTGCCAAGCATCTCACTTATTGGCTTTAACACTACAAAGAATTCCAACCTGAGAATAATATACAAGAATCTGGCTAGTGCTCACCTTCGTTTTTTCATAGATTTCAGGATGTTTTAGTAGAAAAATAATGGTCCACATGGTTAAATGTGCCGAGGACTCATGCCCAGCGTTTAGATACATAACCAATATGTCAATAATCTCCTCATCTGTTAAGAACCGACCCTTTTCATCTTTCACCATGAGTAGTGAATCTAACATGTCCCCATTTTCAACATCATTTTTCTCTTGCTCTGACCTTCTTTTGTCTATTACTGACTGAAGAATTGTTACCAGGTTTCTCCGTGCCTGTTCGACCATCCAAACAACCATTTGCCATTGTATAAGCTGATTTAAAAAAAAATGTGTTCTTCGGTCTAACAAGAAATACACAGCCGAAGTAACAAAGCAAAAGGAAGAAGAAATCTTCTGCAAGTAAAGCAGCATACCAACCTTTAAGGCTTTATTATATGCAGTGCCTGGCAGATTGATTGCCATAGCTCTGACACCCAGATTCAAAACACCATACTCACGTTCTAAAGCTCCTATTGCATTTGGATCATAGCGGATAAATATGTATCCAATTATATTGAATGTAAGCTGCACAAACCAACAAAAGTTGTTATACTTGGCAGGGAGAGAATGAAGTGATTGCCGGGTATTCAATGAGCAATTATTCTTACCCTTCTAAGTTCTATGAGAAGATCAAACTGGTCCATCTTGGACCAGTTTTCTAAAGCTGAAACTACACGTTCCTCTACCCAATTCATGTACTTTGATAAGGCCTCTGGTCCATTAAGTGGGGCTGCTGTGAGCTTGCGGAGGCGTTTATGTTCCTCAGGGGAAATACCCACAAAGGATTTACTGCCCATAAGCTTTACTGTGGACTTTGGCCACCCAGGTATAAAGTGGGCATCATCCATCAAAACCCGCTTGCAGGCTTCAGGAGTTGTTGCTAAAATTGTTGGGTTTCCAAACATGAATGCCTTGTACACACCAACCCGGTTGAATCTGAGAAAGGAAGAAAAAGTATGACTTCACAGATGGGATCCATAACCATTTAAAAGAAAAGAGTGCATACTGTGTCCCTAAATGAGAACAGTCAAATGACTTCACAGATGGGATCGATAACCATTTAAAAGAAAAGAGTGCATATTGTGTCCCTAAATGAGAACAGTCAAAAGAACTGAAATTCATGGATGATCCTGTACTTGTTTGTTCAATAAATAGTTCTCAGATATCATACAACATGAACATGCAGGCAGCTTTATTTAAATCCCAATTTACAGACCCCATGCAGACAACTAAAAGACAAAAGACCCCAGCTATAGCAGGCAAATCTAGTCAAAATCCACATACACACATATATGCCTATCTGTGTGTGTATAGACATTTTCAATCTGTTAATCAAACTTGGCTTCCATACGACATATATTGTCAAATTTTCTGGGAGATTTTGCAGACAGATGATGGTGTTACCTACCTGGAAACAAAGCTTGAAATAAAGGCTTCCGGGTTGGTGGACTTAAAATTTCTGAGAAAGCTGAGCATGTTCCCCAGAAGAGGCCACCCCATGTCACCTGGTGGGAGGGGGGGCTTGCCCTTCAAAGTGGGTTCATACCACCAGCTATTGAATCTCCTCGCAACATAAAATAGTGTATATATCCCACAGATAACCACAGCTGTGGATGCCAAACCCATCATACTTATAAGAGTCCAATATCCAATTTCTATAGCCGAAGTCCTATATAACTCTAACACATTTGATAGAGCGTTTCAGAGAAGAATGAATAATGCATCAGCTTTTGGAGCTTTAAAAATCTCCATGTTGCTGAAAGAAAAGGGGCTAGAAGAGTTGTAACTGGCACAGAATTCAGACCCACAAACTTCAACTGGTGTGTCAGATATAAAGTAAACTCCACCGTTTGATGAAGAATCCTTTAAACAACAACCTGATAGCATGTAAATATTTCCAGATGATATTACATGTAATGCGTATTTAAAATACTAAGTGTGTAAACCAAGCTACAGAAGAATGAAACTGGAATTTTTTAAAAAGCCACAACATAATTGAATCTACAGCTCCAGCTGCTTGCATGCAGAAACTATGTTTTCCTATATAAGAGATGTTGGCTTTTATTGGGACTGCAGTAAAGCAATTACCAATATCACAGTAGTTATATTTTAGGGAAAACGACGACATTATTGTTGGAATAAAGGTTAATTTAAGCAAAAATTCTGACTTCAGAAGGGTAGCTGGTGACAGCTGGATCTCAACATTAAAACCTAGTATTTGATATGTTTCAACTTTCTCCTTTTATTTATACTTATACTGACGTGTTTTCAGAGGATCTTGGAATGGGGGAAATTTGTGAAGACGTGAGAAGAGCCAAGGGATCCTCGTGAACTTGTCTGCGGTCATCCAGAGGATCTTGGAATGAGGGAAATTTGTGAAGACGTGAGAAGAGCCAAGGGATCCTCGTGAACTTGTCTGCGGTTATCCAAATCGTTCAAAACCATCCTTTGGGTTTTTCTGTGATTGATTGAGATTACAGACAAATGAACGACAGACGGTCCAACAACAATAGGAGATTGATGGGAAATTCCAATAATGGGTTTGTCGATTGCATTCTGTTTGTCTACAACCGTTGATAATATGCTTGGGCTACTAATTTTTTTTTCGATTCTTTTTTTTAACCATAAGAATATAGCAACCTATTTAATGCCAGATATACCAATAATTTGTGATTTAGTAGAGGCCTAAATGTTTAAGGTAATTCTTTATTTTAAAGGTCACTTATCTTTCTAGCTTTGTCATAATAGGTCAAGATTAACAACCCTGTCCAACCAGTTTTGGACATGTAACCTCCAAAAAATAACCACTCAAAAGTTCTTACTAATCTTTTGTTCGGATTACCTAATTATGGTAGATGACATATATATACTCCCAGTCCCCAAGAAAAAATAAGACATATATATATTCCCAATCCCAAGGGAAAAATAGACGTTTTGGCATATCCTATCTGATACAAAAACTTCTTGTGTGTCATTTTATAATGTAACCAAAAGGCCCATGCTCGCCTGGTCCTAGGGCTGGAATTTGATGGTAAAATGTTTTTATGAGGTTTTTTAGAGTTAAATTTTTTAAAAATGTGTTTTCGACTTTTTTAAAACATTATTATAGGTAATATTAACTAGAGATAGTTGTAAGGTTGGAGGAAGATGAGAGAATGATCACAGTATTATTGAAACTTGACCCAAAAAGCTTGACACTTGAAATACAACCATTTTAATTTATCATCCTGCTTGTAAGTTTTGGTGGTGGTAGGATAGATGATTAGTATTTGTTGTGGGCTTTGCGTCATAAAATCTATGCTCACAGTTCAAATTCTTTCCCTCCCTCAAAAAAACAAATATAAATATGTTATTCCTGGTCCATTTTAGTGTAATTTATGTTTTTTTCCAAAAATGAAATTGTGTATACAACCTTCTATTTATTCATCTAGTATTTCATCTAAATGTTTTTTTACCAAAAATAAAATTGTATATACAATCTTCTATTTATTCTAGTATTCCATAATAAAATTGTGTATACAATCTTCTATTTATTCTAGCATTCCATTTAGAGAGGTGATTACTTCATCAATAATCATTATTGAATAAATCTATTTAACGAAAAATGCATAAATATAAAAATACAAATCATTTATTTTAATTCTGTAACTCACTATATAGTGATTTTCAAAATGGGTCCAACTCCCCTCTAACTTTCTATATATCATGGAATTTTCACTTAATCGACCAACTCCTTATCCAAAGAAAGAATATTATTAAAAAGTAAATATTTTATAGAAAAATAGAAATACACAATAAAAATAAAAATTTAATTAATATTTAATAAAACTTTGGTAAAATTTAATTTAAATTTATTATTAAAAATAAGTCATTTAATTTATACTTAATTCTAAACATATAAAAAAAATTGTGCATTTTAACTTAAATTTATAAAAAAAACCAAATTATTTAACATTGCTTGATGGGGATGTGGGTTTGTCATGGTGCGTGACGTGGATTTGTCATGGTGCTCTTCTTGTCCTATTTTCTTCATAGAGAGATGTAATTCTGATGCTAAAGAAAAGCAAATGGAATCTTTGTATTGTTAGAGGTACTCTTTTTTGTTCTTATTGGTTCGTTTAAAATTTGAACGTATTCAACTTATCTTGATCTTAAGTGCAATCTTTAGGTTCAAATTTGAATGTATTCAAGCTTATGTGGAGAATCACGTGGGTACTCTAAGATGCAAGTGGAATCTTCAGCTCAAATTTGAAGGTAGTAAAGCTTACCTGCATGAGTCACATGGGTATGCAAGCCACGTTGGTATAAGTAGTCACTAGAATACAATGTTGAAGGCGATTGATTAGGATTTTGTTTGTTAGTTGATTAGTTTTTTTTATTTCTTTTTTCTTTGGAAGTGAGAGAATGAGATAAGAAAAAGGAGATGAAAGAAACAAGGGTCTCTTGTTAAGTGATTATTAACTAGCTTGCGGTAGAGCAATGATTGCTACCTCATGCTTATTGTTAGCCTTTAGATATTAAGGTGTTGACGGTTAGCAATGAGCCTCTGCCAGTCATTATTGCTCTGCAGGGTGATTAATTTTCACCCTCTGGTTGGTCGTGTTAGGCAGAAAAAGAATGGTAATTAATTGTGTTTTAAGGATTATTCATGAATGGGTTTTTTATTTTTCCATTGTTTTTTTGGTGAGGTTTTTATGTAAATAATTATGTTTTAATAATTATTGATAAATGAATTTTTTATTCTTTTTATTATTCTTTAAGTGAGGTTCTTAATTGAGATTCTTGTTATTATGGTGATGGATTTATATTTTATTATTGTTGAATATATAATTTAGTAAATTGGATAATCAACTATATATATATATTCCGTAGAAAAAAAGTATGTTTTTATTGAAGCAATATGTTTTGTTAAAGCAAATAAATTACATCTGTTAAAAAAAAGTATGTGTGCAAACTTTTATACAAGGTCTGAGTCTTGCGACTAGTTTTGGAAGGTCCTTGAATAACCTCATATGCTGACTTTTTACATGAAAGATGAAACAAAAAACTGTTTTTCATATTTATGTCAAAACTGCTTGTGTGCCCTTATCGTTGCATGGTATCAAAAAACCATTGTCGAGTCTCTCAGAAGACTCATATCCTCCAAAAAAACAAGAAATTTTTGCATAAAAACCCCTGAATAAAAGAAGACCAAAAATCCCATATGCGTTTAGGTTTTTTTAGACCAGAATTAAACTGGTCGTGGATCTATGAAGGGTCTGTGATACAAATCGTAGGCTTCTCCTGAGATAGACTCTATTATCTTCTAGGTTCCCTGTTCTAGCATTAGACCCTTTTTCGATAAACTGTCTGCTTCAGAGTTTCTTTCCTTGTACACATGACGATAGGTTATGGAGTCAAAATTTGCCATAAGTTTGCCAACTTCTTCAAATAGAGGACTGAGATTTATATTTCTGCACTTTTGAATTTTATTCACCCAGTTGATAACAACCATTGAATCCCTGAAAATCTGAATATTTCTGCAATTTTTTTCTAGGGAAAAACAAAGAAGAAGTTTTAATGCAAAGAGTTCGACAAAATTATTTGCTCCCCTCCCTAAGCCCATTTGGATTTTGAAATGATGATTTTGAGAAAGGAAAAGGATTGCTCCCCCTCCATAAGTAAGGTCCTAAGAGGGTCCATCAAAGAAATCTCATGGAAGGGTGAAGTTTATATGTTCTTCAATGATGGTACGAATCGTCGGGGAATCCTTAGATTATGGGAAGTATGACTGAATGGAAATCCCCTGTTTTGCAATGTTATCTGGCGATGATGCTTTGTCCTAAAAAATAGTTTTGTTTCTAGCAATCCAAATGCCCCAAATGCGAAGAAGGGGAAATGCTTTCAAAGAGGCAAAATTATTAAAGTTTGTCCAAGATTTCCAGGTGTCTTCCATATTTTGACCATGCCAGACCAGAGTTGTGTTAAGTAGGGCTTGAGTAGCAATCTAGAGTTGAGTTGTGAAAGGGCAGGAGATGAACAAGTGGGTTATGTTTTCACCCCCATCTTTGCATAATGTGCACCAGACCTTCCAAGGAGTGTTTTTTCATTCTATCCCATGTTGGAATTTTATTTTCCAGTGCACACCACATGAATAACTTTGATTTAAGAGGGCATTTTAGCTTCCACAAACCTTTTTGCCACCACGGGGGGTCTCCTTGATGAGCGATGTCTTTGGGCTGCTTTGTCCAAGATGAGTTGGTACAGGGAGTCGGTGAGCCTGATATGTGCAAATTTGACAGAGTTTGTGTATCTGATCCAGTCTGTAATCAGGTGGGCTGGAAGTTCCAGATCTCTAGCCCCCTTCCATCCTTGCTACCAAATATTTGTAGAGCCTGGATTTGCTATTTGATTGAGGTGGAAGTACCATTTCTGGTTTAGGTGATGGATGAGTTGTCGAGGGAGGATATGAAGAGTTTGACTTCCATCCTAAGGGTCTGCTCCTATACGCAGCTAAGATATGTTGCCTATTTTCCAGGCTAGCCCATTTTTTATAATAGGAAAAGCATTGCAGATGGATTTCCAAATAATAGTGCTCGGGGATGGATTTAGGAAAGCATAGTTCCTAATCCAGTCAAGGACAGAATCATGGGAAATGTACTTTTTACAAACAACCTCAGTCTAGAGGCTTTGTGTGGATATGAGTCTCCAACCTACTTTTGCAGCTAGGGATTTTGCAAAAAACTGGATGTTTTTAAGGCCCCATCCACCTAGATATTTGGGTCTTGCAATCTGATCCCATTTCACCCAAGGGAGGACAAAAATCTCATTCTTTCATGACCAAAGAAATATGGAACAAATTTTCCGTGACTTTTCCAAGATGGCCTTTTGAATCCGAGCAAGAGACATCCAATATACTGGGATGGATTCAAGAACTGATTTGACCAAAACTAATATGCCTGCCCTAAAGAGCCATTTGTTGCACCAGTTATTGATCCTTCTTTCCAGTTTTTCCAACAACCAGTTCCAATCTTGCTTTCTGTAATTGTTCGGTTTCAGCCTAAAACCCAAGTATTTTAAGCCATCCTCCAAAGCGGAGATGGTGAAAGGGAAAAGATTTGATTAACTTTGCAACTTTGCTTCTTCCATGTTGAAGGGGGAGAGGGTGGATTTTTGCTCATTCAACCTCATTCCTGTGGTTGTGCTGAAAAGTTGTAATATTTCTGAGAGCTTAAGGATGTCTGAAGAGAAGATGAGTGATGTTTGGGTTGCTTGCCAATCTAATCCCTGAGAAAAGGCCTCTTCTGTTTGCATCAATGAGGGATTGAATAAGACCTTCAACCACCAACAGGAAAATAAAAGGGGAAAGAGGGAATCCTTGCCTGAGCCCTCTCTCTGAGGTAAAGAAGGGGGAGGCTAATCCGTTAATGAGGACATCAAAAGAAGCTTTGGAGATGCAAAAAAAAAACCCATTTTATAAAGGTGTAATTAAAGCCTAGATGGGTTAAGATAAGTCTAAGATAGAGCCAGCTTACCCTGTCAAATTCCTTCGAGAGGTCAATATTTAGAATTGATCCTTTTAACTTCTTAGTTTTTATGCTGTGAATCCCTTCTTGTGCTACTCCTATAGCTCTGTGAATTTGCTTGTTTTCAAGAAAGCCAAATTGTTCCAAAGAGATGATTTTTGAGAGCACCTTTTTTAGTCTTTGAGCAATAATTTTCACCACCACCTTATAGGTGATGTTATAGAGGGAGATAGGCCTGAAGTCTTCCAGGGAAACTAGGTTTTATCTTTTCAGAATGAATGCAATGAAGGTGTAATTTAGGGGAGGATGAATATGCCCGTTTACTCAAGATTATTGTACCAAATGGAGTAGATTAGGCCCTATTGTTCCATATAAAGCCAAAAAAATTCAATCATCCATCGATCTGGCCCTGGGATTTTGTCCCTTTGGAAACTGTGTAAAGTTTCTTTCATCTCATCCTAAAAAATTTCCTCCATAAGCTCCAATTTATCCTCTTCTGAAATTCTTCCTGGGAAGAATTGGAAGATATGTATCACTTCTGCAATCGTAGCCTGGTTTTCTGCCTTAAATAGCATTATGAAGTGTGATTTACTGATCCCAGCCAGGTCTTCAAAGGAGGAGTGAAACTCATTATTGGAGTTTTTAAACTCCCAGATAGTGTTCTGCATATTTCTTCCATTTGCAAAAGACTGGAAGAATTTTGTGTTGTCATCACCACATTCCATCCAGATGGATCGCTTTTTAATCTCCAAACTTCCTCCCTTTTTTTTTAGAATCTTGTTTCTGGTGGATTCCAAGGAGCTCAACTTTTCCTTGTCATCTCGAGTGTGAAGGCCACCTCCTTCTGAATTGTGGAATTCAGTTAGCTCTGCTTCAATCTAAATAAGAGCCTGATCCTTTGCCTCCTTTTGAAGTTTGGCCCATTATTTGAGAAGAGGCTTTATTCAAGAGAGATTTTGAGCAAAATGTACTGCAGCATAGCTCCCTTCTTCATCCACATAAGGAATCCAATTTGTTTGGATTAGTCGAATCACTTCCTCATTTTTTATCCATGTTGTGCATAATTTGAAAGGGTTGGTTGGTCTTTTAGGACTGTTCAATATTTCTAGACAGATAGGGAGGTGATCAGAGACCCCACCAGAATCAACCCATTGGCTGAACATCAAGTTCTTACTTAGAAGAATTTTTGCTAGCAAAAAACTATCCAGCCTCTTTGTTATTCTGTTCTCCCCTGTTCTTCTGTTGTTCCAAGTGGGTTTTATCTTGATGGGATCTAAGTCCACCAGCTGGGAGAATTGCAGAAAATGAGCAAAGTAGGTTTCCAGAGGGTCCACCCTTGCTCTTGGTCCTTGAATTTCTTGGGTGCCAAGAGTGAAATTTAGATCCCCTCCTATAATGATATTTCCTTCTTTTAAGAAAGGAGAAGCTTGTAGCTTGTCCCAAAAATCAACTCTATTGTAATATGGACTATAGATGTTGAGAATGGTTAGTTTAATATTTGCTTCAAACCAAAACAAGAGAATCCCCAT
This sequence comes from Pseudotsuga menziesii, assembly GCA_001517045.1. Taxonomy (NCBI): domain Eukaryota; kingdom Viridiplantae; phylum Streptophyta; class Pinopsida; order Pinales; family Pinaceae; genus Pseudotsuga; species Pseudotsuga menziesii. Next base: position 92,090 of record LPNX010728208.1, read on the forward strand.
ACAAAGAGTGGATCCCCAGGAGTTAAGGCACTTTACAGAGAGTTGATTCCATCCTAGAGCTAGTCCTCCCGAGTGGCATTTTGCGCTTTGAGCCAAAAAAATATAACTTCAAGAAATGGAGTTTAACATATTTGTGACCTCTGTTTCTGACCCCATTACTTCCTGTAAGAGAATCACATTTGGTTTTTGGACCAGAATCATCCTCTCTAGGGCAAGTTTCTTTCAGGTACTTTCCAAACCCCTACAATTTTGTGAGAGGATATTCATTTGGGAACCCCTTCTAGGGCCTGCACTGCTCTAAGTGCCCTAATTTTTTTTTTCTATCTTCCATTTGCCTGGTCCTTCAATGCTTTCTACTGTGCAGAGGAGATGAACGAGGGTATCCCTCTTCCTTTTCCTTTGAGGGGGAAACTAGGGTTTAGCCCTAGTCCAATGTGTGTGGAGGCATAGTCAGATAGTGCAGGGATGTCTCTCGATCAAAGGTGGAAACGAATTGTTGAAGAAGAAGAGCGAGAAGTGGGAGTAGTCTTTGGTGGGAGGGAAGAGTCTAGGGGGTAGGGGCTAAGGAGAATGAAGGAGGGAGGGGGGGGGTTAACATGAAGACCTTCAGTAGAGATAGAAAGGGGATAAACTGATAATTATAAGTCTTTAAGGTTTAAATCATTCAAAGAAATCTCTAACAAATGATCATTCAAGGGTGTTTCAGACTGTTTACCCAGAGATTTCTCCAAGAATTGCTGCAAAAATTGTTCTGATTCTTTATGGGGTTCCTTAGTGAGATGTTCAGTAGAAGGTGGAGGTTGAGAGGGTACCTCCTCTTGGTTGATCGATCCTTCCACCCTATGCCCCTGCTTGCTTCTGTCATCTTCCTTTGCCTCTTCAACTCCAGGGCTCCATCTTTTCCTAGCTTGTTTCTTTGTAAAACCCAACTGGTATTTTCTTGCAAGGTGTCCTATCGCATGGCATCGATGGCACCTAAAAGGTATGCCTTCATAATCCATGATATGTCTTCTTATGTCATTGCCCCAAATGAGATTTAGGTGCTCCCTAATATTTGTTATGATATTGAGAGAAAGGAAGATGCACGCGACCGATTTTCTTTGTGTAGTCTGAAAGGATAGATCCACTTCCAAGAACACTAAGGGTCCAAATTCCAAAATTACCAAGGGAGTCCGGGGAGACATACCCATACTGGTTGGGTGTCCATTCTTCCACAGTCTGCATCGAAGAGCAGAGCCTATTTTTTGAGAAAGATAGGAATGGATCCAAAGCTCTAGTGTTTCCCTAGAATTTTGTTAGCATCCTCAACACAATTGAATTTGAAGTTGAACCATCCCTTGGTTAGGGCACTCATTTTTGGTTCATAGTGTAGGATATCCATCCTTTCTTCCATGCCCAATCCTCTAAACCCTCCGGGCCAGGGTTTCGGCCTCTAATTTTCCCTACTAGGGTCATCTCTACCATGTTCCTTGCTTCTCCTATGGATACGTTAACCCTGCATATAATATTTATGGGATCTTTTGTATAATTTAGGCACTTGTTTTTCCCCTTCTTACTAGGGTTTCTTTCTGAGGCATCCTTTCCGCCTTGCGAACCCTTCATGTTCTCTCTACAACTTCTATCCAATATGGAGTCAGTTGGGTGGCCTTGCAGGTCCACCAGTCATAGAAGAAATGCAATAAACCCTTTCGTAGTGTGGGTTTCTTCCACTGTGTTGTGAGCTGAAAGATCTGGGGGTTCAAGAAGGGAGCCGAGCCATCCCACTTCTAGGAGCTCAAATCCATTGAGCAGGGTTGAATTCAAAGGCGTCGGTAGATTTCGAGCGGAATTATCATCGATTTTTGCATGGAGAATGGTAGAATAAGAGGGATGATTAAAACCTAATATGGTCTCGAGTTGTGGAGCGAAAAGTGTAAAAGGGATTCCTCCAAGTTGCGGGTTGAGTGATCTAACAACCAACGATAACTTTGGAGCTTTTGCAGTATGGCCTCTAGGAGAGTCCAATGACCGACTATTAACCAGTAATTCCATTGACCCAGGTGAAACAATTGAGATCACAACTGTCTTGGATGCAGTGCGAGGCCTGTTTGTGATAGCGAGAGGTTCACTGCTTGTGGACGATGAGGTGAAGGCTATTTCCCCCTGCCACGGATCCTCCGTGTAATCCACCAACTCATCATCACCATATGCCATCTGCCAGTCGTGTGTTGTGGGGCGGGAAAAAACTCAGGGTCATCATCAATAATAAAGTAAATATATAAACATGTTGATGAGATTGTTTTTGTGCATTTTCATTGAATTATTTGTTGTTGTAAATGCGTGCATATTCTCAATCTTCTTCAGTTGTTCATTGTTCGCTACAAATATTGTATTAGTTGTTATTTTTGGTTTATTTTGTTTACACTATGTTTGGGGTGTTTCATGTGACTTGGGGTACATGGTGTATATTTAGTCCTTAGATGGTCTAAAATGGATTGGCACATTGGAGATGGTCCATGATGGATTTTCACTTTTGAGATAGTTTGATCTATGATTCCTTGACCCTATATGGTTATTGACTTGGTATTCTTCCCTTGGGACTTGAAGTTCTCTTGACATGTTGGTGTACACCTTTCATTATGGCCACATGGAGTGTTCATCTAGCTAAAAGACACCCTACTTGGGAGGAGGAGTGGTGCATATCTTGGAGGAGGGCATCGAGCCCTATATGGAATGGGGTTGCTTATATTCATATTCAAAATCTTATATTGGACTCAAGGATGGCTCATATGTGATAATGTTCTTAAAGGGGTAGCTAACCTAATGGAGTACATCGTTAAGGAGGATGGATGGAGTCCACAAAGGCTTGTGATGGAGGCATGTGGAATTACCTTGTGTATCTCTCAGGGGGGTTCACTATATGAACCTATGATATTAAAGAATACCCTTAATTTCACTACATATTAAGGATTTCCTTCAAAAACAAATTTTTTTTGAACTCCCCTCCCAATACACCTTTACAATTTAAAAAACCCTTATTTTTATTAGATATCCTACGTATCCACTTTTTCCATGAGATTGTTAATGCCCCTTCTTATTTTTACCCTCATTATGGTGACATGACACAACTCTTATAACCCCAAGAAACCTTTCAAGATCAAATATGAATTCTTAGTGAGAGAAAATATTTCAAGATGGGGAACAATCCCCTAAACACAAGTCAACTTCACTTACAATCTTATTCTAATCAACTTCACATCATATTCAATCACAAATTATACGTATTCAAACACCACTCTAACTCCAAACACAATTGGATTCACACCACCTTCATATAGATCATACGTATTCAAACACTAATTAGACTTCCCACATAATCAAACTTACACAAAATTAGACATAGAGTACCTATTCAAACCCCACAATACACTAGTCAACACCCTAGATACATAATTATAAACCTCCTTGATCTCTGTTGAATTATTGTAACTTCAAAGAATATTCTAAATGTATTTTATTGAGGGAAACTTGCAGAGATGTTATTATTCCTCTGTTAGGATGATATTATTGTATTAGGTCAGTAGAGAGTCATGAGGAAAACCCTCCATTGTAATTTGGGTCATTAGCACCCTCCAAAATATAATATTAAGTTGTTTTGAGTCCTCCTAGAGAAGTCGACCCAATCAAGTTAAGTAGGGCCGACTTAGTTGAGTGAAAAGTTAAGTGAGAGGAAGAATATACATAGAGAGAGGCACTCCTCATTTGAAACATACACACACACACTTGTGTAGGGAATGAGAGAGAGATAGAGATTTTTAACTGCAAGGAGGAGGACCAGTATGAGGTTTTATCTTTTATATTTTTTATCATCTACATTGAGGAAGATTTTCTTGCCGGGTTTTTCCCTTTAACGTTTTCCCAGGGAAAATCTGTGTTGATCTTGTGATACTGTTTCTTTCAGTGATCCTGTATATGCTATTATTGTGAAATTTAATTGAATGATGATAATCTATCTTAGCATGTATAATCTTAACATGGTATTAGAGCTAACCTGAATAGGATAACTTTCACAAGGTGAAAAATCCTTCTCTCCCTCTCCGACAATAAATTATGGTTTTGGAGAAAATTGGATTTTTGAAGATTTGACTGCATAGAAAGTTGCGCCCTCCTAGAGCGCATCCACTGAGCCTGAGATCAAAATTTTTGAGTCGGTAGATCTCCAGGAAAGTCAAACCCTAGTTTGACACTAGACCATAAAAATGCAGAAATGCAGAAAACCAGAAAACTCCACTGTAGAATCTTGTAAGTCAGTTTTGAAAGGTGAAGACTTGAGATATCCAGAAACCAAGCACACCAGTCAACTTGTCTGAGTCAAGCGCATCTCTTGGTAAGATGAGTTTCTCATTTTCTAGAATTTCAATTTTTTGTAATCTCCTGACAAGATGGCCCCAAGCACCAAGCTTGAGGACAAACTAGAAGGCATAGAGAATTACCAAGCATGGAAATACAGAATTGGCCTCATTCTCAAGGAGAATGATCTTGACAAATATATCAAGAAAGAAGTTGCTGAACCTGATGAGGCTGAAGCTAAGGAGAAGCAAAAAAAGGATCTGATTAGGGCACAAAGTATTATTGTTGACTCTATCAAGGATCACTTGATCCCTCAAGTGTCATCCAAGAAGACTCCAAAAGAAATGTATGATGCCCTAGAAAGGATGTATGAAGGAAGAAACATCAACATAAATATGAATCTAAGAGCTCAATTGAAGAGCACCAAGATGAGTCATGGAGAATCCATCCATGACTATTTCACAAGGGTCACCCAGTTCAAGGAACAACTAGAAGCCATTGGAGACACCCTTGATGAAGATGAGTTGGTTATGACTACTGCCAATGGTATCACTAGACCCTGGGATTCATTCATCCAAACTATGTGTGCTAGAAAGGAAAGCATGAAGTTTGATATTGTATGGAAATATTGTATTCAAGAGGAGGCTAGAGTGGCCAATAGAGAAACTCTACTAAAGGAAGATGATCAAGCCCTAGCCACCCATACCAAGAGAAGAATAAGTCAACCCAAGTTCAAGAAGGGAAACCACAAGGAGTCTCAACCTCCCAGAAGGTTCCAAAGAACAAGAGAAAGTTTCCCAAAGAGGCACTACTCCAACTTTCAATGTTTCATTTGTGATAAGATAGGACACATTGCCATAAATTGTCCTTTGAAGAAAGAAGAATACAAGAACAGGAACAACAACAAAAGACATCATGCAGAAGATGCAGAATAGTATGTAATATTCTCTGCATTCTCTGGGTCTGTAACACCTAGAGAATACACATGGCTTATTGATAGTGGTACCTCAAAGCACATGATGGGACAAAAGAAAATTCTGTCAAAACTTGAAGAAAATAACTCTCCTTGAAAAGTATCTCTAGGAGATGACTATCAATATCCAATCAAAGGAATTGGTGAAGCAAGCTACAAGCTTGATTTAGGAAACCCCCTGAAGATGAAGGAAGTTTTATATGTACCAGGTCTAAAGAAGAACTTACCTTCTAACTCAGCATTAGATAAGAAAGGATATAGAGTTGCATTCATAGATGGACAAGTACTCATGTGGCCTAAAGGAAATTCAATTGAAGATGCAGTTGTCATCGGTGAAGAAGAAGGAGGCATGTATAAACTCAAGGGACATTTAAAAACAACCCTTGTTCTTGAGACCACTAACGCTAGTGAACTGTGGCATAGGAGGCTTGCCCACATAAATTACAAAGCACTACCTCATGTGAATAAAGTAGCGACGGGATTACCAGACTTGAAGATCAACCATGAAGGCATTTGCAAAGGATGTGCAAAAGGAAAGAATATCACGAATCCATTTCCAAAGAGTGAAACAAAAACTAAAGGTACGTTGGAATTAATTAATTCATATGTATGTGGTCCAATGTCCTCCACATCCTTGAGTGGTTTTGAATACTATATTACATTTATTGATGATTATTCAAGAAAAACATGGATATACTTCTTGAAAGCAAAGAACAAAGTGTTTGAAAAATTCAAGGAATTCAAAGCCTTGATAGAAAACCTTTCAGACAAAAGAATCAAGACACTCCGATTAGACAATGGCGTATAATGTACTTCAAAAGAATTGGAATCCTTTTGTAAAGATGTTGGAATCAAGAGGGAACTAACTACTCCCTACAATCCTCAACAAAATGGTGTTGCGGAAAGAAAAAACAGGACCATCATGGAAGCAGTGAAGACAATGATATATGATCAAGATCTTCCAAAGCATCTATGGGTAGAAGCAATAAGAACTGTTGTCTATGTACAAAATAGAATATCTCACAGTGCCCTTGGATTCAAGACTCCAGAGGAGATGTTCACGGGAAAGAATCCTGAAGTAAGTCACATCAAGATATTCAGCTGTCCAGTATATGTTCACATACTGAAAGAGAAAAGAACCAAGTTGGTCCCTTTTGAAAATAAGGGAATATTTGTTGGATACTGTGAAGTATCCAAGGCATTCAGAATTTACATTCATGGATTCCATCACATGGAAATAAGTAGAGATGTAGCATTCGATGAAGAAGCAGCTCTCAAGAGAGCCATAAAATGTCAACATGAAGAAGTATATGAGGAAGATGCACCTCCCAGAAATGTAGAGGCTACATTCCTCCCTTAAGATGAAACACATGAAGATCATGATATGACAGAAACACAAGAACCTCCCATGATGGAGATATCACAGAAGAGAAAGCGTGCTTGGGCAAGAGAAACTATACAAGAAGCAGAAAGATATGGAGCTCCACAAGGATCCACAAGGATAAGCAAGAATCTCAATCCATTTTCCAACTATGTAGCTTTAATGTGTGATCTTGTAGATCAAGAACCTACAAACTATGAAGAAGCTGTACATAAGAAAGATTGGGTAGAAGTAATGAAGAAAGAATACCAATCAATAATGAAGAATGATGTTTGGGATATAGTTCCCAAACCAGAAGGCAAGAGTGTGGTATCTTCCAAGTGGATCTACAAGATAAAACACGCAACCGATGGAAGTATAGAGAAATACAAGGCAATATTTGTGGCTAGAGGTTTCTCTCAGAAAGAGGGAATTGATTATGAATAAACATTTGCACCAGTAGAAAGGCATAATTTGATTAGATCCATCATGGAACTTGCATCCATGATGAAGTGGAACTTACACCAGATGGATGTAAAGACAACCTTCCTGAATGGTGTGATTGAGGAAGAAGTATACACAGAAAAACCACAAGGATTTGAAGTTGAAGACAGACGAACTCATGTATGCAAGTTGAAGAAGGCCCTGCACAGCTTGAAGAAAGCTCCTAGAGCTTGGTATGGAAGGATAGATAGTTTCCTAACAAGCTTGGACTTTACCAAGAGTAAAGATGACCCTAACCTTTACTTCAAGGTTATAGAAGATGAACCTGCCATACTATTACTATATGTGGATGGCCTATTTCTGACAGGGAATGAGAAACTGATTGTAGAATGCAAGAAGAAGCTCACTGAGGAATTCGAGATGAAAGACCTTGGGTTAATGCATTATTTTCTAGGTCTGGAGGTATGGCGAAACTCAAAAGGAATATTTCTCAATCAGGGAAAGTATGTAGTAGAAATTTTGAAAATATTTGATATGTTGGAATGTAAAGCCATGGCCACACTCATGGATACCAACATGAAGTTGTCGGCTAATCAATCATCAGAATTAGTGGATGTGACTCAATACAGACAGATTATTGGGTCATTGATGTATCTAACAAACACCATACTAGACATTTGTTTTTTTGTGAACACCTTGATTCAGTATCTAGTTCAACCTAGACATGTTCACCTGGTAGCTACAAAACATGTGATGAGATATCTGAAAGGAACAATAGAATTTGGTCTATACTATGATGGAAACCATGACTATAGATTGTATGGCTATACAGATGGAGATTGGGCTGGAAGTGTCTCATACAGTAAAAGCACATCAGGTGGATGTTATTGTCTGGGGTCTGCTATGATTTCATGGTTTAGCAGGAAACAGTCCAGTGTTACTCTTAGCACGGCTGAAGCAGAATACATAGAAACTTGCTCTGCTAGTTGTGAATTCATATGGCTTCAGAAGCTGATGTCAGGTCTATTTAAGCTGGAGTTGGATACCACAGTGATTCTATGTGATAACGAAAGTTGTATAAAGATGATAGAGAACCCAGTGTTCCATGATAAATCGAAGCACATACAAATCCAATATTTCTACATTTGAGATATGATATAGAAGGGAGCCATAAAACTCTAGTATGTGAGTTTCGATGAACAAGTTGTTGATTTGTTGACAAAGCCTCTATCTCGAATAAAGTTTGAATACTTTTGAGACAAGCTTGGTGTTGTTCGAAAATACCTTCCCTGAAAGGGGGAGCAATGATGTTGCAGTAGGATTGTATCATCCGTGGAAACTTGCCCTAAAGTGATCTGTAGAATTCTGTCTCCGAGAAAGAAGTGGGATTGTATCATCGCTGGACACTTGTCCTAAAGTGATCCATAGACTTATGTCTCCAAGAAACAAGCATGATTGCATCATCCTTGGACGTAAGTCCTATAGTGATAGGGAATGATTATCCTGTAATAGTATCTAGAGACTTTGGTCTTCGAGAATGTGGTAGGATTGCATCATCCTTGGACCTAAGTCCTAAAGTGATAGGGAGTGATTATCCTGTAATAGTATCCGAAGACTTCGGTCTTCGAGAATGTGGTAGGATTGCATCATCCTTAGACCTAAGTCCTAAAGTGATAGGGAGTGATTATCCTGTAATAGTATCTAGAGACTTTGGTCTTCGAGAATGTGGTAGGATTGTATCATCCCTGGACTTAATTCCTAAAGTGATCTGTAGACTTTCATCTTCGTATTATGGATTGCATGTTATTGATGATGATGATGATGTTTCTGATCGAAAGATCAAAGTATTGCTGATGATGTTGCTCAAAGTATTGCTGATGATGATGATGATTGAAAGGTCAAAGTATTGTTGATGATGATGTTGCTGATTGAAAAGACTAAAATGTTGATGATAATGTTGTCGACCGAACGATCAAAGTGTTGTTGCTGCTGAAATTGAAGATGAAGACTATATGTCAAAGATGATGAAAATCTTACAATGATTTATAGATGTATCACCCTGATGATGTTGAAGATGCTCTCTCTCCTTCTCCTACTGTTGATGTTGTTGTTGTTGTAGAATACCCTTCTCGTTAAGGGGGAGTGTTGAATTATTGTAACTTTGAAGAATATTCTGAATGTATTTTATTGATGGAACCTTTCGGAGATGTTATTATTCCTCCATTAGGATGATATTACTGTATTAGGTCAGTAGAGAGTCATGAGGAAAACCATCCATTGTAAGTCGGGTCATTAGCACCCTCCTAAATATAATATTAAGTTGTTTTGAGTCCTCCTAGAGAAGTTGACCCAATCAAGTTTAGTAGGGCCGACTTAGTTGAGTGAAAAGTTAAGTGAGAGCAAGAATATAAATAGAGAGAGGCACTCCTCATTTGAAACGTGCAGACACACACTTGTGTAGCGCATGAGAGAGAGAGAGTTTTACCTGCAAGGAGGAGAAGGACCATGTGAGGTTTTATCTTTTATATTTTTGATCATCTATATTGAGGAATCTTTTCTTGCTGGGTTTTTCCCTTTAGGGTTTTCCTAGGGTAAATCTGTGTTGATCTTGTGATACTGTTTCTTTCAGTGATCCTGTATATTCTATTATTGTGAAATTGAATTGAATGCTGATAATATATCTTAGCATATAGAATCTTAACAATATCTACATGTTTTTAATATATTAAAATATCTCTCAACCCTTATATACTAGGAAATACATTGCTTCCATATTTTAGAGTACTAAATCCTACAATATGAACCCATGTGTTATAATAATGCCTACTTAATAAACCCCCTTGTTGTGTACCAACATCATCTTGGACCCCTTATTTTGTATAACATCATCTTGGAGAATGACACATGTACTTTGGGGTATGTCATCTCACTTGTGTAGACCTACATGAGTTTCTTACAGGTTGTTTGTAAGGGCTTGGGCCCACATAATATTGTTGTCTTCCCTTTCCTCTCATACAGATAGAGGAAGGAGAGCGTTATTTTCATCATAATTCATTATACCATTTTCTTTGTACCTTTTCTATGTACTTAGATTCTTGTAAGAAGTGGCTATGGTTTCCTCATGAACCCTAGGTGGATTTATGAAGTTTGGAGGAGATGTATTCATTTCTAGTTTTCTCTTCTGGCTAGGGTTTTTTTCTTGTCGAGGAGGTGTTGATGATGATCACTCTACTTTCTCTCTTTCTTGAATATTTTCTTGTACTTGATATTTCTCTATTTTGGAATCACTAGGGTTTCTTGGTATTATTGAAGTATCTTAGAACATACTGTAGGTATATGGTTAGGATTTATCCATTGGATATTTGAGATTAGGGTTTTGTGATAAAACCCTATGGTGAATTTGTTGAAGAAGAAGAAGAGAAGAAAATGTGTTAGAATCATTCTTGCATATTGGATCTCCTTGGTTGAGCTATGGTTTTAAAGAGATAGTGGATTTGTACTAGCCTTGAGATAAGGATATGGTATGTACATGTACTTCATCTTAAGTATTTAAATGAATTTTACAACTATTCAAAAGCTTAGAGTGGACTCAAGGATGGCTCAGATGCGATAGTGTTCTTAAAGGTGTAGCTAACCTAATGTAGTACATTGATAAGGAAAATGGGTGAAGTCCATACAGGCTTGTGATGGAGGAATGTGGAATTACCTTGTGTATCTCTCAATGGGGTTCACTCTATGAACCTATTATATTAAAGAATACCCTTAATTTCACTACATATTAAGGATTTCCTCCAAATTTTGTTTTTTGTTGAATTCCCCTCCCAATACACCTTTACAATTAAAAAAACCCTTATTTTTATTAGATATCCTAGGTATCCATTTTTTCCATGATATTTTTTAATGCCCCTTATTATTTTTACCCTCATTATGGTGACATGAAACAACCCTTATAACCCCAAGAAACCTTGGAAGATTAAATATGAATTCTTAGTGAGAGAAAATATTTTAAGATTGGGAACAATCCCCTAAATACAAGTCAACTTCATTTACAATCATTCCAATAAACTTCACATCACATTAAAACACAAATTATATGTATTCAAACACCACTCTAACTCCAAACACAATTGGATTCACACTGCCTTGACATAAATCATACTTATTCAAACACTAATTTGACTTCCCACATAATCAAACTTACACAAAATTAGACATAGAGTACCTGTTCAAAGCCCCCAATACCCTAGTCAACACCCTATATGCATAATTATAAACCTCCTTGATATCTACATGTTTTTAATATATTAAAATATCTCTCAACCCTTATATACTAGGTAATATATTGCTTCCAGATTTTAGAGTACTAAAGCCTACAATATGAACCCATGTGTTATAATAATGCCTACTTAATAAACCCCCTTGTTGTGTACCTACATCATCTTGGACCCCTTATAATGTATAACATCACCTTGAATAATGACACATGTACTTTGGGGTATGCCATCTCACTTGTGTAGACCTACATGAGTTTATTATAGGTTGTTTGTAACGGCTTGGGCCCACATGATATTGTTGTCTTCCCTTTCCTCTCATACAAATAGAGGAAGGAGAGAGTTCTTTTCATCATCATCATTCATTATACCATTTTATTTGTACCTTTTCTATGTACTTAAATTCTTGGAAGAAGTGGCTAGGGTTTCCTCATGAACCCTAGGTGGATTTATGAAGTCTAGAGGAGATGTCTTCATTTCTAGTTTTCTCTTCTGACTAGGTTTTTTTTCTTGTCGAGTAGATGTTGATGACGATCAATCTTCTTTCTCTCTTTCTTAAATATTTTCTTGTACTTGATATTTATCTCTTTTGGAATCACTAGGGTTTGTTGGTCTTCTTGAAGTATCTTATAACATATTGTAGGTCTATGGTTAGGATTAACCCATTGGATATTGGAGATTAGGGTTATGTGATAAAACCTTATGCTACCTTTGTTGCAGAAGAAGACAAGAAGAAAATGGTTTAGAATCATTCTTGCGTATTGGATCTCCTTGGTTGAGCTATGGTTTTAAAGAGCTAGTAGATTTGTACTAGCCTTGAGATAAGGTTATGGTATGTACATGTACTTCAGCTTAAGTATTTAAATGAATTTTACAACTATTAAAATCTTGTGCAATTTCCAAATTTTATTTTTAGTCATATATGTTCTTCATGTATTGTCGTTTGTATTCATAAATGTCTTATTAAGGTAAAAGGTATTTTTTTAAGTGACTTGATATGTAGATGAAGAATATAAGGAGTCATTTTATTTGTTGATGCATTGTTGTAATAAGCGTTGTAAAAGAGAATTTCTAGATATTGTTAATAAGGAATAATTTTTCCTATAAGGGTTGAAACATATCCATAATGTTTGGTATATTTTCTCCTTAAATTGATTAGAAGTTTGGACTCTTTGGAAGTAAAATATTATACTCTTTAGAGTATAATTTAATACATTATTTCACAACAACTCTAATGATGGAAATTCATAGGGTTAATATTTGAGAAACCTCAAAGGTCAAAGGTGATTTTTTTTTGTTTTATATTATAAGTGTAAATGCATTTACAAATGAAGGAAATTTTACATGGTATCAGAGCTTGTTTTGGTTGAGATAATTTAAAGTAAGAGGGAACTTGTATTTCAATTGTAGATTACCTAGGAAAGGTGATTTCCCTTGTTGAGGTTATTGGGTCTGAAGCCCTGGTTTGTTTGAGATAAGCACTTGCACCTATGATAGGTTTTTATGAGTTTCTCTTGCGATGAGAGATGATATATCTATTGATGGTTGTTATGGATGTGTTTTCAAATGATGTGATGCCTATATGGACTTGTGATAAGTGGTTAATGTGTTCCAAAGGTTTAAAATGTTAGGTGATATATCTATGTGTTTATTGACTAGTTTGTATTTATTTTTTCAGTGAGTGAGGTACTTTGGAGGACCTGTGATAGGTGGTTGATTTGTTCCAATAGATGGTATTTTGTTTTTCACATGTGATAGGTGGATGATATTCTTTATATTATAGATTTTCTAGGATGGATATGGATTTGGTCTCTTGCTTTTCCTCTAACACTATGTCTAACATTGTATGGTATGTAGATAATGGATCTTCAAGACATATGCCATATGATAGGTCTTTATTTAATACATTTTAGGAGCAAGTCAGGGAAGCAAGATCATGGAGCTTGGTGCTGATGCTATTAATTATATGAGAGGAGTTGGTTACATTTCCTTTTAGGCGCCTCCATGGGATGTTCTTAATTTGGATTTTGTTTTGTTTGTTCCTAGGTTGAAGAATATTTTTTTTTCATGACAAATGTACAATGGAGAGTTGCATGTAAGGGGCCATAGTGCACCCTAAATGATTGTAGTATAGGTAGTCCAAGAACTTTAGGTAGAGGGGTGAGAAAGGGTGACCTTTACAATATACTTGTTAATACATCGACACTTGTAATTTCTAGTGCAATGTTGGAAGATCCTTCTAGATTTGAGTAGGAATTTGTAAAGCATGCATTGTGGGATGCCATGGATAAAGGTTTAGATCCTATTATGTATGTTGTGATAGAATCATGTGATCACGGATATAACGACACTTCAATAGCTTATATGATCAATATTCCAGCATTGTGGGAGACTATGGTGAGCATAGATGTGATATTTATGAGGATCTAAGATATTCTAGTTCACAGGATTTGCCTTAAGTTATTGAGGAGACTATGGAGGTTGTTGTTCCAATTACTCAAAATGAGTTAAATCAAAGGGAGTTGAGCTGATATTGAGTGTGAATATGCTTTCACCTACACCATTGTTGGCTACTTTTCCTCACTCTCGCAACCCAGGTTCAACAAACCCACAAAACCAACAAAACACCTAAAGATATCGGCTCGATAGAGCAAGCTCAGTAGGAAACACCTGCAATGCAGGCGCATTCTCACCTAAGATATGTTAATGGTAAACTTCCAGAACCATGTTTCTGCAGTCGGCAAGGGATTGCAGTCCCCTGGTGCACAACCAAGGTGCTCGACAGAATCAGAAGGTTGGAGTCTTTACTAACTCGATAGTGGCGCAATAGTGCGACACAACCTTTTCCTTGACAAATTAAAAACTGGAGCAACTATGCAACACAGATTATTCCTTAACAATAAGTGAAAGTGGCATGATTGTATTTACAACTTAATCGTATCTGAATGTGGAATAATACAGAATGCTTCGACGATGCTTGGTCCTTCATTCATTCAACTACTTTCACTAATATTGCAATATTTACTTAAGAAACAAATATAAACAATACATAGTAACCCACAAATATTCAACAAGCACATTCATTCGACACAATATGTAACGTGGAAACCCAATCGGGAAAAACCACAAAGGTGCTCTTCATATGGCATGAGAAATATATGGCACCTTTTAGTTTGCGACTTGATTGCAGACTGTTTGAGATATGTCTTTTCAGCTCAGAATCTTTCTTGCTCTCATGCTCTTTGTTTATTATGATTTTCTTCTATCTACTCCTACTGATCCACACATAGAATGGATCGACTCTTTTACTCTACTATTTGTGCACTTAGCTACAAATTGACTCCTACTAATCGACAACCCTTTTGCAAAATGGGTTCCACGGCTCAATAGCCTTTGACAACTCTGCTACCAGACTTCTATCTGATATTCAATTATTTTCTAAATTCAACAACCCTTATACAAAATGGGTTCTTCCTATTTATAGATTCTACAAGACCACACAGGGTTGACTAGGTACAACTCATTTATTACAGTCATAAATTGCCACAAAATCACCTTTCAATACATTTATTATAGGCCATAACTAGCCGCAAAAATGTCTTTCAATATTCCACCGACTCTAGTACCTACAGTCTTCCTGTATTGTCACTTTCCAACCTTTACTCTTCTACCTCCTTGCAGACTCGCTTTTCCTCCGTCGCACTATTCCTTGTCGCGGCTTTCTCTCTTCTACGCTTCATTTCCTTCCTTTACTGTGTCGCGTGCCTATTTTTCCTTCCTGTGTGTGCGCTTCTATTTCTTCCTTGTGCTCTTTCCTATCCCAACAGGCCCCCAACACTCACATGTGGCTCGTCTCGAGCCACTAAGTAGGTTTTATGGGTCAGACGGTTGATGTGCCACGGTTCTGACCTTAGACTAAAATTCTTTGAGAATTCCTTCTACCTAGGAAATTTCCTCTCGTATCTCCTCCGCTTGCTTCTCCAATTGCTTGACATGATCAGAAATGATATGTTCTGATGGTACATCTTCCAGCGACTGAGTTATGTACTGGAGCTTCTGCTGTACAGGCTGAATGAGCCTTGTAACCCATTCGACTTCTGATTGGTGTGCTATAACTTCTTCATTTCTTCTCTGCTCATTGTCACGCAGAGTTTTTACTTCCTGCTGCAGTAGTTTCAACTCGAATACCTTTGCAATATTTTCCTTGATAGGAAGATTTTTCATGTCTTCCTTAACTGCTATTATTTTTAGCTCAGTTTGGCGCACATCCTCTATGAATTTCACTGCTGTTTCATCTTCTAGGATCAATTCCCAAGTCCCAGAGACTGCGTCGATTGCTTCAATACAGAGCTTCTATCCTTGATTAATTCGATCAACAACTTCAGATGTTGTTTTCCTTCACTCTTCTAGGACCTCAGGGGGTGTGCTTGGTCTTTGTTGCACTTTAAGCTCTTCCACCTGTTTCTTTAGGTCCGCGAAAATCATGGATAACAAGGATACTTTTGCAGCTGCATCTGTTTCCTCTTGGCCTTCTTCCACTATAAACGATCTTCTACTGTGTTGCTAATGGCTTCATCCAATGTAATCCATATTTCTTCTTGCGCCTTGATCTCTTGCTCCTTTTCCCTAAGGAGGGCCTTGTGCTTTTGCGCCTTCCTATTTGCTTTTTGAGCCTGATAAGCAAGAGCATTTTTTTAGATTCTGATTTCTATCGCAGTCGCATGCTGAATAGCATATACTTTGGCCATTGCTAGTTTGGAAAAATCAATAGACAGTGTTCCCAACTCATGGGAAACATCACCAAATTCTTGTGTGCATATTTCCAGTGCTTGCACTTTGAGCTCTATCTTGAGTGGCGTGAACAACAGTGGTGCTTCTAATGTATCACAGGGATCAACGTCGTACGTCTCGACTTCGATTGCGCTCCGTACCTCATTAATGGCCTCAGTGAGCTTATTGACATGTTCCGTGAGTTTGTTGGTTAATCGCATCTACTGTTTACTTATGCTCTTAAAGCTAGTATGTGCTACTTCTGCGACTGCGTCTGCAAGCATGCCAATGTATTCCTTAGCTAAGTTAATTATATTATCCGTTTTATCATGTTTACACTTCTTGTATTGTGGCTCCTTTTCATGTTATTTTTGTAGGTTCTGCACATCCTTGTCAGTTGGTGTGCCCTATGAATCATCTTTATTAGAGTCCTCATCATTGTCTTCATCTTCTTCATTTGAATCCTGCGATTGGTTGTCTTGTTCGTCACCCCCGCCATTACCTTGGTCCATTTCCTTGGTGACTGGAACATGCCATTTTTTAGTCCAGTCCTGGATGACCACTTCCACATCCTGGTCAGTAATCATGAAATGCGTTGGTTGTGCTTGTTTCGCTGGGTCATGCCGTGACTCCAGGATGATATTGTGCACACTAGTCTGGAAAGTTATAAATGGCGCATATCTTTAAACTCTATGTTGTTATATTTCTGTCGGATCTTGTCTTTCTTGTGAAACCACATGTTCTAATATTTCACGCCTTGGCAGAGCACTAGGACGTCCAGTGACTGGTAGTCTAGTGGGTCAGGCCAAACTACAAAATAAATCAAAATCAACAACCAAGAGTAGTGGAATTTTGTCTTACTTTCTTCTTGCGCTTGGGGTGCATCTTCTAGTAGCTCGTTCAATAGAAACTGGGACCAATTGATCGCCACGCCTTCAGCGCAGAGCTCATCTAGTTCAAATGTCACTGTAGTGCACTCAGTGGGTCGCATCTTACGCAATAGCTTGCAATATAATATTTTCATGTTGAACCTCACTGTATTGTCAGTTATAGAGGAAATGAGGAATCCTCTGTTTGCATGAACAAGCTCATACTTGTCCCCATCTTGGTCGTATCTCTATCCTTGCATAGATATGGTGCAAGGTCAAGTCCTGCATGCAGTAGACCTGTGATCGACGTAATCAACTCAACATCAACAGGATATGGCCTATCGAGCCACAAAAATCCTCCGTGTAAGAAGACCCGGAGCTGTCGCACATATGTGCTCACTTCTTTAATTTGGCCAAAATCTGACATAAGCAACAAGTTAAGTAGGCCCGCCTGCTTGATTCCTCGAGCCCACTCCATTAGAACTACAAGCTGTGGCATAAGTGGTAGGACCTGAAGAGTGACCATGTACTCGTTTCTTTCCAGGTCTGCCTGTTTGCGGGTATCATTATCTTTGAATCTGAGTCTCAACAGCTTCAGAATGATGTTCATTAATAGCGACACACTAGTAGGGATCTTGGGTGCCACCAAGGAGGAGCATGCTTGTGTTAGGAGCTTCACTTCGGGTGCTTCTGGTTTGCTTGGTCGAACGTAGAGCGGTATCAGGTTCTGCTCCTCTGTACTAGCATTCCTGTCTTGTCTCGGTGGCAGAACTGGTGTTTTCGTAGTGGACTTGCACTTATTTATAAACTTCAGCACCCTTACCTGAGGCCTCGATGTGCCTGGAAGGTCTGTGCTCGACACTCCTGTTGAGACATAATATGGCAACCCTGAAGCTGGTGGGTTAGCGAGTGGATTTTGAGTTGGGGCCGAAGCAACAGAAGGAACAGTCTGTGGAGCTGACCGCACCATTATTTCTAGATCTTGCTCTTGCTGTGCTTCTAACGAGGTAACCTCCTCCAACATTGGGTAGGGTCATGCTCTCGTAATGTCAAACTGCTCGTTGGTGTTGGAAATTGAAATTACCATCGGCTTCAACTCTCACAGTTGCATACTCTAATGCGCTCTCCTTCTCTCTTGCAAGTAAAATGATTCTTGATGATGAAAGCTCATATTTATAAGCGATGCTCATCCTACATGTAATCATTCGATTGTAGAGATGCGTCTCGTTGATCACATGGGCTTGCCGTTTGACGCATTCAAAAATTTACTTCGCATGCTTGAACTTTGACCTGTACCTGTTAGGACAATTATGGTGAGGACAACGGATGGGACAAAAAAATACACCTCCATTTTTCTTGGACTTGTTGAATTAATGACGCTTCACTGTCATAACTGCCTAAACCTTTTCGGTTATCCATGCTTTAATGGCATCCATGTTTCATTCCCACTCTTATTGCGATTTGCATACCCCTATCGCAGACATGCAACTGAACAATTTCCTTTTCTCTTTTTCTCTTTCTTTTTATTTATTTATTTATTTTTTTTAACTCTCTTTCTTACCCAACCATGTCACAACCATCATGGTAAGGTTTCAGGTGGCTACCATTTATCATTCTTGCGACCGGTGTTCCATCCAGCTTATGTAATTTCACTGCGGTGGCCTCCGTGATGTGCACGATCACATATGGCCCTAGCCAATGCGTCTTCAATTTTCCTGGATGCTTCAAAAATTTGCTGTCGTACAACAAAACCAGTCCTCCGACTTCGAAATGCTTAGTATTAATATGGTGATCATGCCATGCTTTCTGTCTTTTCTTTTCAATGTTTTGGTGAAACCTTGCGACGAAACGTTCCTTCTCCATTTGAATGAACTTGGACAGTCTCTGCTCGACAACATCTACGTTGGTAATTTCTGTTAGCGCAACAATTCTTGGGCTTGGCACAATATATTCCATCGGCACAACAGCTTCTTGTCCATAAACCAGTCTAAATGGAGTGTGTCCTGTTAATCTCTTGTAAGTTGTATGGTATGCCCATAGCACAACTAAAACTTTCTGATCCCAATCATCTCTGCACGCATTGCATACTTTGGTTAATGCATTTTCCAGAATCTTGTTGAATGCTTCAACTATTCCATTCGCCTAAGGATGATAGGGTGTCGTTTTCCTATGATGAATCTAGAACTCTGCAATAAGCTCATCAATAATTTTGTTAACAAAATATGTACCTTGGTCACTTAGAATAATTTTCGAGTAGTTGAATCTGGTCACCACATTTTCAAATAAAATCTTTATCGCAGTCGTGGTAGTACAATCTTTAACAGGCGATTCTTCTGCCCATCGGGTTAAGTAGTCCGTCACTGTGATAATATAGCGCGCACCGGTCCTTTTCCCTGGCAGACTATTAGGACCAACAAAATTGATGACCCATTTATCAAATGCTTGTAGGGTTATCTACGGCGGTAATGGCATCTCCTCACGTCTGTATGGTTTTCATGTCCTCTATAAAACATCACAGCGTCGACAAAATCTCTTAGTATCCATATGTATGGTTTGCCACCATAATCCAGCTTGCAATATCTTGCGCACTGTTGGATTTCCAGTGTAGTGTCTTCCTTTGACACCAGCATGTGATTCACTCATTATGCAATGTCACTCGTGTTCGAAAACACACTGACGCAATAATTCATCAGGGCCCATTTTGTATAGTTGTCTAGCAATCAATGTAAAATCAATGACTTTGATGACCAACTGTTTCTTCTGTGCAGCGGTGGCGCATAACCTATACTGAAGAGGTGAAGGATAGGCTCAAATGTTTTATCAACCATGGTGACCACAAATAATTGCACGTTGGGCAAGTTATCCTCCAGGCTAGTTGGTTCTTCACCAATTTATATCCTCGACAAGTGATCAGGCCCCACATTTAGTCGACTAGGTTTAACAATGACTTCAAAATCAAGCTCCTGAAATAGGAGGATCCATCAACAGATCTCCCCCCCCAACACTGGCTTTTTGAATAGGTATTTTAATGTCGAATGACCAGTGTACATTTTAAAATGTCCACCCAACAAATAGTGTCGAAACTTCTTCAGCGCATATACCATGGCGAGTCCTTCCCTTTCTGTCGCAGTGTAGTTTTTCTTTACCTTTGACAGTTTTCTGCTGACAAAAGCAATAGGGTGGTCAATCGCGCCCTCACCCGGTTGCGTCAGAACTATGCCAAGCACAATAGACGATGCATCGACATGAACATGGAACTGCTTCTTCCAGTCCGAAAATACCAATATTGGTGCGGTGGACATCTTGCTCTTTAACTTGTCTAAACTTTCCTGACAAGCTTCTACCCACTGAAACTTTTCATATTTTTTCATTTTTTTTTCCATTGGAGCAGTTATCTCTGCATATCCTCTGATAAATTTTCTGTAATATCCTGTGTGTCCTATCAGTGATCTGAGTTGCGTGACTGATGTAGGCGGTGGTAAGTCAAGGATAATCGCAACTTTCGTTGGGTCGACCAAAATTCCGTCGTGACACATGACATGTCCTAACAATACACCAAATGGCGCACAAAAATTACATTTCTTTGAATTTAACGTGATATGATATTGGCGACAATGCTCTAGCATCATGCGTAGAATCTCAATATGGTCCCTTACTAGACCAAACACAGTCCAATCATCAAAGTAGACTTCAAGAAATTTATGTATGAAATATTTAAAAGCAGAAACTACTATTCTAGAAAAAATAGCAGGAGCATTCTTGAGTCCAAAGGGAATTACCGTATACTGATAGCATCCCCATTCTGTGATGAAGGTAATTTTGTGTCGATCCTCCTTCTCTATTATGACTTGGTGATAGCTAGAAAATCCGTCGGTGAATGAAAACATCTCCTGCCCTCTAACGCTTTCAAGTACTTCATCTATGAATGGTGTTGGGAATGGATAGTGCAAGCATGTATCGTTCAAGTTTCTCAGGTCGACATAGATTCTGACTTCAGCTGTTGTCTTCTTATCCTGAATCACTATAGGACCGATCCATTCTGATTCTTTAACATGTTCAATGATTCTTGCATCTAACATGTGGTCCAACTCAACTTTCACCTTCTCTTTATACCTTGGATTCAACCTATAAGGTCATTGTTTAACTGGTTTTGCATCTGGTTTCAGTGGTATTTTCATTTCCCCCAGATCTCCTACTATTCCCTTCATCTCTGAGAAGTTGGTAGGGAAAAATACTGAAATTCATGCAGCAAGTATTTGATTTTTGCTACCGTTTCATTATCCCAATAATCTCATATATTGGCGAACTTCGGGTTTTCTGACGAACCAATATTAACTTTCTTGATTTTGAGCGGCTTGAGGAACTGTTTTCTTGGTAAACCATTTCCTTCCACCTCACGCATACCCTCTGAATCTGGTATGTGAAGGTTGGTAGGATCATTATCTGGTTCTCTAGCCAGATTGTAACAAGCTATCCATTGTTGGATCGTCGCGCTGCACTGTTGGGAATTCACCACTTCAATAGGGATTTCAACAAATATTTTCTCCTTTATCGTCTGAAGCTTCATGTCGACTGTCAGCTGCTCATTAAAAAATTCAAAGGTGTGTGTGAATTGTTTAACCACCTCGTCCCAATCTTGAGTTCTTTGTCGCAACTCCATGGATGTGTAACATCTCCTGTGTGTCATTTCCAATGTGCGTATGAAATGATGGACCCATTCTTGTCGCGGGTATTTTGCAAATGTCGTGCGACTCTGATTGAGGTGCTCGATAGGGTTTGATAACCCTGTGTACTTCTAACTCAAAACTGTGACTTCTTCACCGAATATGACTTCGAACAATCTTCTACATTGTGGCCATTCAGATTCAGATTGCTTATGTGCACCCCACCATCTAGCGGGTGTAGCTTTCAACACATAGTCTAACGTGGATAAGAGCTGTGGTTCTATCACCAGTCCTTCAAAATCACTTAGAAAGTTCACAAGATTAGATAAACCCTCATATGTGGGTAACTCCCTCGATTGATTTTCCACCTATCGCATAGAGCGAGTAATCTTGGCGCATCTCCTCATAGACACTTCATGCAATTTTTTTTGCTAATTCTCTAATGCCTCTCCTGAATCTGATGTGCATGAGTTAGTACTCCTCCATCTCAGGTTCCCATATGCTGTAGGATTGATGTAATCCTCTTTTAAGGTAGTGACATTGTAAATATGTTCCAGATAATCACACTGTCCCTCACTGTATACTGGTTCATGTACATATCGTTTTCCCTCCAGTGTATCAATGGGTGATACTAACCTCATCTCATCATCCTCGAATGATAGGATTCTTTTCTTAAAGTTTATGATAGTCTGATTGTCTATTGCCCAATCTATCCCTAGAAGCACGAGATATGGGTTCGTATCATCAACAATGTTGATAACTTTAAAATCTGCAAATGTGCATAACCCCTCAATGTTGACAGGAACTTTATTTAACCTACCAATCGGTAGGACCTTCACCTAATTCACAAGCCTCAATTAGACAAGGGACCAGTCCAAGCATGGCTTGCCCATGATTTCCCAAGTTTGTCGCATCCGAACCCAAATATAGGATAATGTAATCCATGTCATAATATCCTATCTACATAGTCATTCTTAACTCACGCCCAATTTTGAATTTCTTTTTGACATGGTTAACTCTTCTCTTAGGTTGCGACAAGGTTTCTTCTATAAGCGCTTGCAATTCTGCGAAAGCAGAAAATATCATGGACTAGTGCTAAGCAACTTGACAAAAAGGTTTTGAGCTTACTAACCTTTATTTGGAATATGCTTTTGGAATAGATGCTGAAATCATTCAAGCATCTCCCTGACTTCGGCTGAGGTCAACAGTTGTTCTGGATCTACAAACTTTGGTCGCACGTCCAAGAATACTTGCTTCTGTTTCTGGATGTTGAATGGTACTTTATTTTGCACCACAGGTCACACCTGCTATTGTCCTTTTGGTATATTTTGATCAGTTCTAGTCACAACACCTACTCATGTTACGACATCAACACTTGGTTCTCTCGAATCAACAACAATCATTTGAACATTTAGGTTAGGATTTGGTTTGGGATTCTGCGCGGGGTTAGGACCTCCGATGGTCCTAGCTTGCCACTTTGCAATCAACTAGGGACATTGTTCCACATTATGGTCTTGTGCTTTGCAATATGAACATGTCTTTGTAGGCTCCTGGCAATCTCTAGCATAATAGCCCGACCGTCCAAATTTATAGCATACAATTTGACATCTTCTTATGCCAAATCCTCCTCCTCTACCTCTGAAATTTGCACCCCCCTAACCTAAGGGTGTTGTTGCTGCGGTGGATACTAATTCTGTCGATATTGAGGCTGATATTGTGGATAATGCGTAGGTGGGTAGTGCGCTTGTGCCTGTGCATCCTGAATCTTCCTGTCATTCTTCATTAAGTATGTGTTTATTGTCTTTTCCTTCAAGAGATGATATGCTCCAAAATATTTCTCATCTTGTCCTACTAACTTACAAAATTTATAGAAAAGGCTGGCTGGGGTACTTACAATATTCTGCAAGTATAGACATTCCTCATCATGATGCCCTCTAGTTTGGCATATTCTGCACCAGGGTAGTCCTTGGGTACTCAATGGGTTAGGCACACCCGATGAGATATAGTTCATGTACACCAGACAATTATCCTTATGGTGTCCATCCGTTCAAGATCTTGTACACCATAAATCCTCCTGGACTTCTTTTCCCTTCTTAATATCTTGAAGTTGTACCGTCAGATTAGCTAATTTCAATTGAATCTGCATCATCCCTACGCCACCATCTCTGATCGGCGAGGATTCCAGCTTCGTTGCTATTTCTACCACTTCCATATGTGACACAATATTCTTTTGCATCAAAGGGGATCAAATTTGTGGTAATATCATAGTAATAAACCACTCTTTGTGCTGTACATTTGACATTTGGAAACGAACTTTGGCCATCAAAGTTTTAAACCGCTAATTGAAATCCCATACAGATTCCATCGGTAACTTCTTTATCTCCTTGATGTTGATGATACACTGCGACTCAGATTTAGGTTTTCTGAACTCACAAATCATTGTGAGTTGGATCGCATAAAGGGTCTTCTATGGGTTTCCTGTTGGTAATATGGAAAACTTCATAAACCAGTCTAGCGCGTGACCCCGTAGAGTCGTAATCATCTGTACTTTCCTTATGTCCACATTGTGAACTTGGCAAACTGTCCAAACTGCTCCACAGAGGAACCAATGCTGGTCTGGATCTTCTGCTCCGTTCCCATTGAATGTAGGTAATCTAATATCTGCCCCATCCATTGGGTTGGCGTCGGGGATGTTCAATGATTAATTTAATTAAGGTTGAATTCCATGTGCACTAGTCGCATCACTAGTACTACTAGTATTGATAGTTCTTTGAGGAGATGAGGCTCTGGATGTTACCTCTAGCGATGCTCCTGGTGTGGTGTAGTTACATTTTGATCTTGGTGTCTCTGCAGATTCTTCTGACTCTTCTACTCCTTCATAAATTGGGCTATATTCTTCCTCTTTTTCATAAGATCCTTCATCTAGACACGACTCAAACTCGTACTCCCTTTCTCTGAACAGACTAGGACTCTGTCTACCTCCTATTGTCTTTCTTCTTTTTCCTGTCTAGAATCTCCTTCCACTCCTTAGGAATCCATCTTCTAGTTCAGGTTCTGTACTTCCTGGGAACATCTCAGCTCACCATTTCCTATTTTCTTTACAGGTCATCTGCGGCATATCCTTTCTCCTAGATATGTGACTCAACCTCTCAACTGCAAAATTCCCTTCTCATAGACGAGCATCTTTATCCATGTATTTATAGATAACAAGTACCTCCTTTGGGGTCCTTGTAAAAAATTTCTTTCCGCCTCACTATACGAGGTTATCATCTCAACTGCAAACTCAACAATATATCCTTGCAAAATACTATCAACCCAAAAATCAATAGCTCTAGAGATGGGGTTACTTACACTTGTTACCTCGTGGACCAGCTGATAACTCCACTCAATTGATTCTCTTCTATGAAAGTTTGTCTGCCGAGTCACCAATATTGACAACCACTCACGCAACAAAATAGGAAACTTTGCAAAGAGTATTTCATGAATATTTGTGTACAAATATCGGTCCACCCAGTTTTCTGTGCTCAACCACGATCTTGCACTCTCTCCTTGTGAAAATTCTAATGTGTTAGACTCCAGCCAATCCTCGATTTCCTTCTTTGTTGGATGCCACAAAATTTCCCTCGAGTGAAATGATTAAGGGTCCCAAAAACATAACCATTTGTTTGATACTTTTCCTTACTCTCGCTACCCAGGTTCAACAAACCCACAAAACCAACAAAACACCCAAAGACATTGGCCCTAAAGAGCAAGCTTAGTCTCACACGAGATATATTAATTGTAAATTTCCAGAACCATGTTTCCACAATCGGTGAGGGATTACAGTCCCCTGACGCACAACCAAGGTGCTCGACAGAGTCGGATGGTTGGAGTACTTTCTAACTTGGCAGTGGCGCAATAGTCTGGTACAACCAAAGTGCGAGACAACCTTTTCCTTGACAGCTTAACAATTGGCGCAACTGTGTGATGCAGATTATTCCTTAACACTAAGTGACAGTGGCGTGAATGTATTACAACTTAACAATATCTGAATGTGAAATAATACAGAATGCTTCGACGATGCTTGGTCCTTCATTCATTCAACTACTTTCACCAATATTGCAATATTTACTTAAGCAACAAATATAAACAATACAAAATAACCCACAAATATTCAAGAAGCACATTCATTCGACACAAGATGTAATGTGGAAACCCAACTGGGAAACCAGAAAGGTGCTCTTCATCTGGCATGAGAAATATATGGCACCTTTCAGTCCGCGACTTGACTGCGGACTGTTTGAAATATATCTTTTCAGCTCAAACTCTTTCTTCCTCTCATGCTCTCTGCTTATCATGATTTTCTTCTATCTACTCTTACTGATCCGCACACAACCTGGATCGACTCTTCTACTCTACTATCTGGGCACTCAGCTGTAGATTGACTCCTACTAATCGACAAACCTTCTGAAAAATAGGTTCTACGGTTAAACAACCTTCGACAAATCTACTATCAGACTTCTCTATGATTTTCAATTATTTTCTAACTTCAGTAACACTTATACAAAATGGGTTCTTCCTATTTATAGATTCTACAAGACCACGCAGGGTCGATTGGGTACAACTCATTTATTACAGTCATAAATAGACACAAAATGTCTTTCAATACATTTATTAGAGGCCATAACTAGCTGCAAAAACATATTTCAGTCTTCCATTGCCTCTACTACCTACAGTCTTCTTGTCTTGTCGCTTTCTAGCCTTTACTCTTATTCTTTCCTGTATATTCGCTTTTCCTTCGTTGCACTATTCCTTGTCACAACTTTCTCTCTTCTGCACTTCATTTCCTTCCTTTACTGCGTCACGTGCCTATTTTTCCTTCCTGTGCGTGCGCTTCTATTTCTTCCTTGTTCTCTTTCCTGGCCCAACAACCATTTTGTACTTATGGGAAGTTAATATGTCTTACTCAGTCATTACATGGTGCACAATAACATGTAGGAGTGCTTAAATATTTAGTGAGGGTGAATATTATAGCCCTTAGTATATATGCTAGTCATGCTTCATTGGTTTCATCTGTCCATAATCCTTCCTAATGATTCGAGGAGGATAGGTATGATACCTCGATGGAGGCTGATGTTGAGATTGATTCCAAGTTTGTAGCTAATGGGAGTATTGTAGAGTGCATGGATAGGGTTGATGGACTCTCTCATATAAAGGGAGTTTCCCATGGATTCTTTTAGATAAAAGGAGTTGGTCATGGATTCTCTCAAATAGAGGGAGTTTCTCATAATGTTCCTCTTTCTCCAAGGTTCTCTTTGGATGAGGTAGTTGATCTAGTAATACTATTTTAGTTGTCTAGGGATTTGAGGTGCATGAGAAGGATTATCGTATGATAGGTTGACTATGGCCTTGCATAGATTTTTGACTATACCATGAGGATTCTATTCAAATATTGAGGAGTTGACTCATGTATATTTCTATCTTAGTGATCTTGATATTTGTGATGCAGTAGTCTTGATATTGAATGAATATATGCTTATCTTCATGATATGTCTTGAAGATATCATGATATGGTGTTAATTTATTTTGGCCCGTGAAGTTGACCTCAAGGATGATGGAGTTAGGCATGTGTAATTTTTTATAGGGTTATATTCCTTCATATTCACTGGTGGTGATTTTTCTTTGGAGGATCAAGAAATTGTGATATCATGGGTGACAATTTCATTATAGATGACAATGGTTGTTTCCAAGACCACAACTAGAATGAATTTTCATGTAATAGGTTTGGTGGAGTTGTAGATGGAGTCTTTGTTTTCAAGTTACTTTGAAATTGTTTACACCATGTTTGGAGTGCTTCATGAGACTTGGGATAAATGGTAATTGTTTAACCTCTAAATGGAATGATATAGATTGGTACATGGGATATGGTCCATGATGGATTTGAGAAATTGAGATAGTTTTTTCTATCGTTGTTTGACCTTGGATGTCTATTGGCATGGTATTCTTCCCTTAGTTGTTGGAGTTCTATGATAGGCTAGGGTATGCCATTCATGTGTCCATGTGGAGAGTTCACATAGTTGGAGGATTCCCTATTTAGGAGGAGGATAGTTATGAGTCATAGAGGTGGGAATAAAGCCTATATGGCATGGGGTTGTTTGGATTCTTGTTCTAAGGATTGGAGTTGGATCGAGGAATATTATATTGTGATAGTGTTAATGCAGGGTGGGTGTTGACATAGTGAAATGCATTTATTAAAAGGATGGATGGAGTCCATAAAGGATTATGATGGATACATGTGGAATTAACTTGTGTAGCTACATCACCTTGGAGCCCTTATTGTGTATTAAATCATGTGGGATCATGACACATGTACTATGGAGTGTAGTGTCTAACTTGTGTGGGCCTACATGAATTTAATGTAGGTTGTTTGTAAGGGCTTGAGCCCAATAGTATTGTTGGGGACCCTACCTCTCATATAAATAGAGGAATGAGAGAGTCATTTTCATCATTATTCATTTTACTATTTTATTTGTACCTACCTTTTTGGAATAAGTCACTAGGGTTTCCTTATGAACCCTAGGTGGATTTATGAAGTACAGAGGAGACGTCTTCATTTAGATTTTTTCTCTTGTGATTAGGGTTTTCTCACGTCGAGGTGACATTTTTGTTGATCACTCTTCTTTTTCTCTCTTGAATCTTCTCTTTTACTTGATCTTTCTCTAACTTAAATTCGTTAAGGTTTCTTGGAGCATCTTGGAGGTTTAAGGTTAGGGTTTTCCCTTGGAGATTAGGTTTTGTGATAAAAATCTAGGGAACCTTTGTTAGGATATCAAGAAAATATCCTTAATGTATATCTCTTGACTAGGATCACATGGGAAAGGTGGGGGGGGGGGGTTATAGTGGGTCGGATCCTTCTCTCATGGGGTTTGAGGGTGAATCCCCCAAGGAAAAAAATTATAGACCCTTATAGTGTATTTTGGTTCCTTCTGGAACCATCATATGTATTGTATAAAATGGGAGTGCCCCTTGGCATTGTAATAGAAGAGAGCATTGTATGTTTTTTCCTAAGTAATAATAAAATATTTAAGTTTCCATTGCCGCATGGTTTTTCCCTACATATAGTAGGATTTCCATGTAAATCTTGTGTTCTATTGTTATTGTTGTTTTCTTCTATTTTTTAATATATTTTTCTAACATTTGGTAAGAAATCCTAAAAAATCATAGGCATAGATTTTTATATGAGTGGGAGATGCAACAACAACATGAAATCTAGCCAAGTTCAAGATTGAGAATTTTGATGGCAATAATTTCTCCTTATGGAAGATGAAGGTGGAGGATTTGTTGGTTCGGAATGACCAAACCTTATCCTTGAAATGGGTTGTGAAAAAAATGAGCTGCATGATAGATGAGGACTAGATAAAGCTGGATAGAAAGGTGGTTTCTACAATTTTTCTTTGCCTAGCTAAGTTTGTCTTGTTCAATGTTGCTAAATAAAATGCCACATACGTCCCTTGGGAGAAACTTGGGAAGTTGTATGATGCTAAATAGAAAACAAATAAGGATTTCCTGAAATTTTTATTTCATCAGAGGATGGAGGAGGGTTCAACTATGGCAGATCATATGAATGAGTTTGATAGCCTAATTAAAAAAATACTCTCAATTGTTCTAAAGGTGGAGGATGAGGAAAGAGCAATCATGTTACTCTGTTACCTCCTAGATTCTTGGGATGACATATGGTGGTTACCATCAACAAATCATCATCAAGAACTCTGAAATTTGATGACGTGGTAGTTTCTTTTCTAGGATAATATTTGAGGTGAAAATCATCTATGGACCCCTCTACCAATTAAACCCTATCCATGAGAGGGGGATGTAGTGAAAGGGGTCAACAAGGGAGACCATAATCAAAATACAAGTGTAAAGGACACAAGAAAATGAGGTGTTGAAATTGTGGGAAACTAGGGCACTCAAGGAAGGATTGTTGATATTTGAAGAAGGAAGATAAGGATGAAAATATAGATCAACCGTACGCTAAAGTTGGTACAATAGATTCAGAAGAGATGGAAACATGTGAGTCTTTTTGTATCAATAAAAAGGGTTCTTTATTATATGCTTGGGTTTTGGACTTATGTGCATCTTTCCACATGTCTCCATATAGAGACTGATTTTTCAAATACTAGCCTTATATTAGTGGAATGGTCTACTTGGGTGATGATCATCCTTTAGAAATTGTGGGAATAGGGTACCTTAAGATCAAGATAGACAATGGAAGAAAAAGGAATCTATGTGATGTACGACATGTACCATATCTATGGAAGAATTTTCCCTCAATCGACATGATGGATAAGTTGGGGTACTCTACTATCTTCAGTGATAGTGGATGAAAAATTATCAAAGCATCCCTCGTGTTAGGAAAAGGAGAATCTTAAGGTACCCTATATCGTTTATGCAATGATACAATGACAAATCATGCAGTAGCTACATACTCAGGTAATGTTCTAAATGTAGTGATTCTATGGAATCAATGACTTGGACGTATGAGTGAAAAAGGTTTGAAATTTATGCATGATCAAGGTATGATTTATGGGATTAAGTCTTGCAGTTTATACAGCTTGTGTGAGCACTATATTTTTGATAAACATAAGAGTTCATTTACTGCAAGCTTTGCTAAAAAATAATTATCTTTTTCAACTTATTCGTTTTGATATATTTGGACCAATCCCCATTCTATCCATAAATGATGCTAGATTTTTTTTGACTTTTATAGATGATTATTATAAAAGAGTTTGCGTGTATTTTCTAAAAAAATAAGTTATATGCCTTCAAGAAATTTAAATAGTTCAAGGCATGATTAGATAAAAGTTTGGGAAAGTCTACTTTATGTCTTGAATCTAATAATGGAGGAGAATATTGCTCCAAGGAATCTGATAAATTTTGTATGCAGGAAGGAATTAAGCACCAGAATATTGCTTCATATACACCACAACAAAATGGTGTGGCTAAGTGGATGAATCACACAATCATGGAATGTGCAAGAATAATGCTCAACACATCTAGGTTGTATAATGGATTTTGGGTAGAGACTATTAAAACTGCATATTTAATTAACATATAACCTACAATTGTGTTGAATGGAAATATTCTAAAGGAGGGTTGGTATGGTTAGCCGGTTGATTATTCTCATTTGTGTATTTTTGGATGTGATAAATTTTCCCATGTACCTAAAGAAAATAGGCCCAAGATTGACCCAAATTCAAGGAAATACATTTTTCTTGATTATGATAATTAAATAAAGGAGTATATATTGTCGGATCCTATTAACAACAAGGTATTTGTTAGTGATGGATCCCAATTTTGGGTAAGAAAAAATATTTAATTTCTCCATTTTATCAGTCATTTAGGGATTAAAAAGAAGTATCATGGTCAAAAGTTGATGAATGCAGTATACTTTCTAGTTAGGATTATAGAAAGATTCCAAGTTATCTATTTAGATGTTGTAGTCTCTCTTTTATTTAACTAAGTTACATATATGATACTAATGGGGTTTATTGCTAGCAACACCTTATCTACGTAGTATTGAACTAACACTTTTTGACATTTAAAGATCACCCAATTCTTATTTAAGGACCTAATCATCACATTAAATCACTCTTAGTTCCATTTTTTTACAGAGTTTAGCTTGATTGAGGAAGTCCCAGTTTTTGGACTAGCTAATTCATTTCAATGCACAATTCAAGCAAAGACTTAGTAGAAATGCAGTCACTTTGGCACTAACATTGGTGTTAAATGATCTACAACACTCACATTAGTCAGAGTCCCAGTCCCTGAATACCAAGTGTGTCTTAGCAACTTCCACCATTCACGATATTATGCATGAACATTTACTATGTTCAATGCGCACTCAATTCAACACATGACACATTCTCTTGAAGTAGACTATGATTCTTTTGTTCGTATATATGCAGTTGATATATTTAAACTAGATGTCCTGGATAAATCAAGTTATCACCCATTCTAATATGACATTACTATTTTCTAGAATCATGAATTCCCGAGACAAAGTTATATACTGTTTATAGTTTTTTTACATTTTAATGACAAGTGATATGATTTGTATATTTATCGAAGTTACTTTCGTTCATGTCTTTCCTTGGATCAAGGCCCATCCAAGGTGAAGCACATGAACTTGCTTATTAGACTACCTTTATTATTTACATGAGTTTTAGTTAGAACAATATAGTGTTTGTTTATGCATTGTAGTTTTCCTACAAATTGTAGAAATTATATGTTGTTAAAGTAAAACATTATTTCTAGACTATTTATGAAAAGATTAGGTAATTTTTGTTTAATGCGCTCACAAATTCAAAGCTATTTCCTTCACATAATATCTTGTTTTCTGTATTTGGTAATTGCCATAATCCTATTCTTGTTATACCAACTTGCACGAAACATTAAAGTTGTTGAATGCTTGCCTTTTGCAATTTTAAGGTAGAGTATTGAAAAGGATTTCACTCTAGGTTATGAACTAGATGAGAAATCTCATGGTGCTTGTCTATGATGATTTCTAGATAAGGAACGAAGTTCCAAACAATAAAGTTAGATCTCATGCTCTTGCAGCCCTTGGTTAAAATATTGATTTACTTATGTTTTTGATAGCTAGAAACTTCACTGTTTTTTATTGACCATAATAGGGTTTATATACTACTAGACATAATTATCTCCCTTGTAGTTGCATATATTGTGCATGTCCCTCATAAGTTTGTACAAATCATTGGGTTCATGGTTAAAGTAAAGGTTTAGATGTAGCATTTTGGTTGTTGTCTTATTCCAATGTGATACAGTATTTCTGTTGATTGATTAAGCCCGTCACTTTTTGACACTGTTGTCGGGGAGGTGTTCCAAACCATAAGGGAATTGATAATATTTAATATTATTTTCCTTTGCATGCATGACAAGCAAATTACATTGGGAGAATATCGAAACAACAATAAGCAGAGGTATTATTGTAAGTAGGTCTCTCTCTCACCCAATTATAAGTTCTCCCTTTCTTTCAATTCTACAATTAGAATAGTTCGTTTTCAAATCCTCAAACCCACACACCAAAACAAAAATCCTAAAAATTGAATATATATATATACACACACACACACACACACACACACACACACACACATATATACATACATATATGTATATGCATATGTACACACACACATAT